>JAHBCN010016850.1:0-19000 GCA_019359885.1 Listronotus oregonensis | reverse complement strand
ATTTTTACCCATCAATGTATTTATTTATTAATTTTAGTTAGTTTTATCCCAATCTTGTAAGCGTCTTGAAGATGTATTGACTACGAAACGGCCATTACGCCTTTTTTAATACACGTGACTGTAACAAGTTCGTTTTTTATTTTTAAAATAAATATTTTAACAGTTTACGGTATAATAAATATTTAACTACCATAACTCAACCTTTAAATAACCACCCCTTATGAGATTTACAAAAAAATTTTTTTGACAAATTAAAACGATTTAATGATAAATAATTATAGTCCCGGAAATGAAGCTAAAAATTGCAAAACCTCGCTATTTTTTTGTCCTGCATCGATTTGTATAAAAATTTGGAATTAGGCGCTTCCAACCCTCTACTTTAACTTCTATTTCATGGTGATGTGCGCTGTTTGTTTTTTAAGGGTGAAAACTACCCCTAATTGTCAAAACTTATGAAATAACATTTTAAACCTTAAGATGGGTAAAATTTGGTTTGGATTAGTTGATTAATGATTGTTTTATGTTTTAGAATACAATTTTAAAGTATTTCACCCTTAAAAATCAACCCTTGTTAAAGCTTAATTTAAAAAAAAAATATTTACCCTTTAAAAAATAATTAATTTACCATAGTGATTTAATTTTAGAATGCTGTTAAAAAAAGATTTATCCCCAAAAAATTAATAGCTTGACAGATTTAATAATAAAAAATATTACTGCCTGAAATATTGCCAATTTCATTCTTTTGCAAATTTTCAATCCTTAAAAACCACCCCTTACAACATTGCAATTCTTAGAAAGCAATATAATAGATATAAATAGGAAAAGAAAGTAGAACTGCATACAGAAATTATACCTGTAAAAGTATAGAGTATACCTGTTTTATAGAATATTATGCTCCGAAGTGGGCTATTCGAATTTTTCGAAAAAAAAGTTGATTGGTTTTTTAAACACTCCTTTAGTTTTAATGATAGAAAGTTTTTTTAAAAATAATTTTGTAGGGTTTTTTAAGAGCTACAAGGCTATATAAATTAAATCCTTTTGTATATCTTAGTTTTAAAATGGGATGAGTTTAAAGGGCTAGAATAAGGTGGTGCTCGCTCGTAAATAAAGGGTTTAAACGGCCATATCTGGCCAAATATTTATTGTACAGAAAAATATATGAAATGAAAAGTCTTTGTTTTCAAAAAAGCTATAATAGGCGTTTTTCATGATTTTTTTTATTAGCTTATTGCAAAGCCACATGAAAATCAAGGCCAAAATATTTTTTCCCGATTTTTTTGGCCTCCGGAAAAGCCTTAAAAATCAATTTTAAGTTTGAATTTTGTAGGCCCGTGACGTCACGGCCCTAAATTTTCTATTGGTGGAATTTCTGCTTTGTTGTCAGCTTTTTGTTATTCGATACGCCTGTCATCAAATATCGATATGCGCAACATCTACAAAGTTGGCGTTTCCTGTCAATTGTCATATTGTCAATGTCAACCTGTATACAAGGGTGGTAAACTTAACAAGGAGTGCTCGATTTTTACTATTTGTCCGCAGATATAGGTTATGTTTGGACGTCACCCGTTTGCCCATTTTGCCCAGAAGGTAGATTTATTTTATTAATTTTTGTTAAATATTCAACTTTTAAAAACTATTTTGGATGTGCACTTACTATTAGAACTGTAATGTATAATATTTTAAAAAATTAGGACTTTATATTACTTGTAAACAAAACAAACAGGCAAACGGATTACGACACAAATACGGAATTGACATTTAAATTGGTGCATATGGGCTTAAATGGAATCGAGCACTCCTTGTTAGGTTTATCACCCTTGACCTGTATAACCAGTAACCTCTAATATTTATTAATAATTTCTAATTTGTAAATAGTGTGTGTTCTTTCCAAATATTCCAATTTATTACTATAGTTATTATTATCGCCAAACTTTCCTTGATATGAACCCTTTTACGAGTAAATTTCCGTTATTTTATTCAAAATGAAAAAATGTATTGTTTATTTGCGAAACCAGAAGCCGGCCGAGTTTAGGATCTTCTAAAAATATTCTTTCTCTTCCAAAACAAGACGATAGGAGAAAAGCCTGGTGTGCTGCTGTAGGTATTGAGAAAATGCCTAAAGGACATGCCTATTATTGTTGTGAAAACCATTTTGATGTAAGTTTTTATGTTTTATTCCAATTGAAACTATTTAGGTAGTCTGGCTGTGTTTTAGTGTAAAGTCTAAAAGCATTTCGCATTTTAGCATTTCGTTAAAATCGGGTACGATTGCCGATATCGATAGTTCCTAAACAGACTTGGCATCCATGTTGAATTTGATTGGTTAGGGGAGTGGCGGGCTATTTAAATTACAATGATAATTAAACTTTAAATAGAAAAGTAAGGGGTTTGTATTTTTCCGTGTTATTTAGCAGGTTTTGCTTAATTGTGTTTCTACTTTTAATTTTTACACACAACATTATGTTTTTAAAAGAAAGGTCTTATTATATACTTTAAAAAAGACCCTATATTGTTTTCCTTGAAAAATGCAAACTCTCCCCGCCATTTGTCTTTGAATCTTTCAAATTTAACATTTGACGAACAAAAGCTAACCATTAACAAGCGGTAGCTCGGTGATTTTGTAAGAAATTATAAATTTCTTTTTAGGTTTTTTTTATAAGCAAATTTGTTTCACAGTTTTTTTGATAAAACGCATATTTTTGTTATTCAGAAAACCCCATTACAAACGTTGATTTTTTCTCGAAAACTTACTTTCAATCGCGAATAACTCAAAAATATTAGTTTTACGAAAAAAATGTATAAAACATTTTACTTAAAATTACTTTCTTTTCATTTCGTCTTAAAATGTAATAAAAATTTCCCCCCAAGATGGGGTGGCAACCACCCCAGGATAAAAGCACACCCGGCATGATTTAAACTTTGATCCTTGGGCCTTTCCCCCTACCCTCTGTGAAAATTTCAGGTAAATCCATCGGAAAAAAAATTTAGCCCAACCCCATCTCCGTGCTTTGGTCACAGTCGAGGAGCGTAACCTCCATAGCGCTTTAATTAATAAACGCCTCCAGCGTCAGCTACCCTGAAATGTATCCTTTCCATAAATGAGTCTTGACTTTTCTGGCAAACTGTAAGCAGACTTTCCTGCAGCTGCTTCATTTTGATTATTTTGGCCTATAATTCAAATTTAAAACTTTTTTTTTTGGAACTTTGTTGACAACTTAAAGTTGAATCAATTTGCTTAAGCTTTTGACAATATCATCACAAAAGAATCCAAAGATACCCGTTTTACCCAAAAATTTTAAAAAAAGAAAAAAACTTTTTTTAAAACGGGGTTTCAAAAATGAAAAGGTTGTTTTTTAAAATTTAAAAACAAAAAATTGTTCAAAAATTGGGCAAAATTTTGGGATGTTTTTTTTACTAAGGGTTCTTTCTGTTTGGAAACAAGCAAAAATCTTCCAAAGTTGGGCCAATTTTTTGACTTTCCCACTTCCCAAAAAAAAATTTTTAAGTTTGTTTTCCCCAAAGTAAAAGACAGAAAAATTGCTGTATTTTTTAAAAAAGCAATAATTACCCAACTTATGAAAAACTTAGGAAAATTTGATGTAAACGGGCAAAAATATGTTAATCATTAATTTATCTAAAAATATTGTTTAAATAAAAAAATTTATTTAATAATTTTAAACAAATTTTAAAGGAAAGGTTGTTTGCAATTTTTTTTCTTGAAACCGGTATTAATGTTTAATAATCTTAAAAAATAAATAATTTTAACATCAGGTGTCACGAGTTACTATTCCTAAATCTATGGTTTTTTTTCTGTCACCACATCTTTGTATCTTATTTTTATCAAAAAAATTTATATTTTATGTATTCAACAAAGTAAACGGTCTAAATATTTTTTCCTGAGATTTGAGCAAAATAAAAATTGAAAACAAAAGAGAGAAAATATGCCTTTTTTCTGGCTTAAGTAAGATGCTGAATACGTAAAAGCAACCTTATCAATTGAAATGCCCGACGTATTCTTTGCAGTGGTCGAGATAATAATCCAAAAGGGGGGGTGAATAAATTGACTTACATTTTTTCCGCTGGGGTGAAAAATTTTTTATTTATTCGGGATATTAGGGAAAAGGTTTGAAATTGGGATAAATACTTTATTCATATTCTTTTACAATGAAGCTTAAAGTTCTATTTGGTACTCTTTAGGTTGTTTAATTGGATTTGTTTGTTTGATAAAAAAAACACGATTTTTTATTTTTTTACGGCTTCTGTTCTTTAAGATGTGGAAACAGACAAAAGTCAAAGAAAGAAAATTTAGTGAACATATGCATGTTGCAACTAATTTCGTGCTGGTTTTTCGGGTTGTGTAAAAGAGTTTTTTTTCTTCTGAAAACAAAATCTCCTATGACGAATTTTTTAATCCGTGTTTCAAAAAGTTACAATAGTAGAGGAAATGTGAGAGGGGTTCGCCGGCAATCTTTCTAAATTGGCCAGGGTCAGTTTGAAAGGTTCCGAAATTTAAGCACATAAATTTGCTTTATATTTTTACAAAATTTATTTAATTTTAAGTTTTAATATTTGTCCTTTATAATACTTTTTTTACCAAACACTTAAAGGCTTGCTTGGTCATTTCGGGCCCCTTTACCTTGGGTTAACCCCACTTTATACATCTTTTTGTTTTATATCCAAAGCCAACTGTAATTTTGGTGGTCGATTGAATTACATCTGAATAAATAAACACTGGGTCAGTACTATATGACTTCTTTGACACAAGGCATCAATCAGTGTGTTATTTAGTTAAGAATATGTTTAAAACATCTTAAATAAATATACCTCATTCGATTTAATGTAAGTCAGCTGAATAAGTTATAGTCGTCCAAGATCCTAATAAGAGGCGACTCTTACCCAGTCAAGGCTAAGATTAGTAAAAAAAAACTAAAAAAATGCAATATTCCTTGTATGGAGTCAATTCTTAGTATTTTTTTTAACATAACAGTTAATTTTTTTTTCTTTCACTTTATTTGAAAAATTTTAAAATTTAAAATTAATAATATTTTTTAAAAATTTTAATTAATTATATATATATATATATATATATATATATATATATATATATATATATATATATATATATATATATATATATATATATATATATATTTTAATATATATATATATATATATATATATATATTTTATATAAAATATATATATATATATATATATATATATATATATATTTTATATATATATATATATATATATATATATATATATATATATATATATATATATATATATATATATATATATATATATATATATATATATGGGTGTTTCAAATTCGACTCACCATTGGGATCTGGAAAATATGGGAGATAGAAGAGGTTAAATTGGAAAAGTTGTGCATTTATGGACCAACAATATAGTTTGAAAGTTTGAAAATTCCGAGTAATTCCGGGGAATTTTTAAAAAAAGAAATTTTGAAAACGTTTTTTTTTTTTCCTGGGTTTCTTTTTCAAAGAATTTCCAAAATAAATAATACTTTATTGTCACTTTTTCCTCTATCGAATGGTGTTCAAGTTTTCAACTCGAAGTTTCTTTTTTCCAACCATCACAATTTTTTTTTTTTTTCTTATGGACGCCATATGGGAATTCCACAAATTTGAATGGCCCTTTTTATCACTTTTTTCAACGATGTATCATAAGTTACCCTTGTTGCCGAAAATCCAAAAAATTAACTGGAATATTTTTATAAGGTTTTTATTTCAAAGTGGAATACATTCTGTGTTTACTGTCAGTTGTGGTGTCGTTAAAAATGGAATTACCAATGAAGAAAAGGGGGATATGGTAAAACTTTATTACAAGAATTAGGAACAGTGTGAAAACTTTGGAAGTGTATCTTAACTCACCCCGGGAGACGACAACCTCATCGAACTTTATTCTTTTGGATAGAAACCTCCTGAGTATGGTTCGTTTGAAAAGCCCAGACAAAAATATGGGGAAGAATGGATGGGAAAGTAAAGAAAAATCTAAATGAGGTATAATTAATGTTAACATTCGTTTTGGACGCAAAGTACCTAATCGATTATCTATTCGGAAAAATGTTGACAACGCGGCAATTTTCAAATAATACCGGGCATGCGTCGACTTTATGACTTAGTTCGTTTAGGTAAGTTCTTTGGATCAACTGTAAAAAATATTAAACCGTTTATAAAAAACCCAAACATATTTTTAGATAAATACGAATCCAGGTAAATCCACACGCCAGATAACACTGATTTGGATGTTTCTTCGCACACGTCTGTTTGGAGAGATCAGGAAAAGTGGTTTCAAATGCTCAAAATCCACATATCCAAAAACCCCCACCCTGGTGATTCTGAAAGGCGATTACAATTTTGTGATTGGCTAAAAGGCGACCCGATTTTCCGCTTTTCAGAAAATGTTATTTGGACAGATGAGACCACCAATTGTGGAATATTTAAAGAAACAATGAACACATTTTGGGGCATCAACCCCGGCAGTTTCGGAATTACGACCCCAAGTGCGATTCAGTCTTAATGTCTGGGCGGAATTTTTTAAAAATAGAAAAAAGGGACCTCATTTTTTCAACGGAAATTTGAACGCTGAAATGTATTATTAGTTTTGACGTAATTTTGAAATATTTGGACGATTTACCATTAGCAAACTACAACGGGATTTGGTTCCAACAGATGGTGCCCACCTCCAAAACCCAAACAAGTATCTGATTATCTTTCCGAAAGGTTTGGTGACAGGTGGATTGGGAACAATGGGCCTAAGATGGCCAGCTAGGTCTCCAGATCCAAGTCCTCGATACATTTTTATGGGGTACGTTGAAAAACCGAATTTTTGGGCAAGGCGAATACCTATCGAGGAACTTTAACTCAACATCGTTAGAAAATTTGGAAGATTAAGAAGGAGAGAAATAAATCGCCAGTTAATAACATACAGAAAGAGTGGCGATTTGTTTAGAAAATGACGGGCAGCATTTTGAACATTTGTTATAATTTTTTAGTTCTAGTTTTTTGTAATTTTCCGTTATTTAAACCATTCGGTTGTCATTTTGTTGTCTAGAGGCTTTCAACGAACCATACTCAGCGAAGTTTTTATCCAATAATTTGAATAAATTGATGAGGTTGTCGTCTTCGATCGAGTTAAAAAAAACACTTGATGTTTTCAACTGTTCCTATCATTCTTGTTAAAGTTTTTTCCATATCCCTTTTCTTCATTGGGAATTATTTTTAACGACACCACAACAAAAGTAAACACAGAATGTCATTTACACGACCGTTTTAGAAATCAAAGCCAACTACGTTATAAAAATATTTGTTAATTTTTCGGAAATTTTTCCCGGGGAACAAAGGGTAACTTATGATACATCGTTGAAAATGTGATAAAAAGGGCCATTCAAATTTGTGAATTCCCATATGGGCTTTATAAAAAAAAAATTTGATGGTTACGGAAAAACGAAACGTCGATTAAACGAACACCATTCGTGGGGCGGAAAAAGTGACAATGCAAAATTATTTATTTTTGAATTTTTGAAAAAGAAACCCAGGAAAAAATAAAAAGATTTTCCAAAATTTTTTTTCGATATCTCCGGAATTACTCGGAATTTTCAAACTTTCTAAACGGTATATTGTTTACATAAATGCCCAACTTTGCCCCATTAACCATCTTGTATCTCTATAGTTTCAAAAAAACCCAAAGGTAAATCAATTTGAAACACCCAATTTATATATATATATATATATATATATATATATATATATATATATATATATATATATATATATATATATATATATATATATATATATATATATATATATATATATATATATATATATTTAATATTTAAAAATAAATTAATTATTAAAAAAAAAAATTAATTTTAAAAATTTAAAAAAATTCCAATTTATAATTTATAATTTTAAAGCAGACCCGCGCTTCGAGGCAACGCCGCCCTTCCACCTGCATATTTATTACCCCTCATCATAAGTCAACCTTCGTCGAGCGTACGCTGTTTGCTATTTTGGCGCGTTTGTCCTGGTTTAAATTCGATCTCACTCTGTTTTAATGGTTAATTTAATTTCTTTGTTCTACTTGCAAAACCCAGGTTCGATTTTAAACTTTCCACACCTGTATATATTGTAGGATGCCTATACCACCGGATTTGCAATAAAATAAACTTATTTATTTATTTAAATATTTATTTATTTTTTTCCATTGCAATAGTCATTTTGTATTTGTTGGTTTTTGTTTGGTTTTGTACCCGACTCTTACCCTTTATTCGGGAAATTTGTTTTTTTTTACTGTGATTTTCTTTTGTGTTTTTGATCTTCTGCTCCGAAGGCTTGTTTTCGGCTTGGCCTTCGTTGTTTTTCTAAAAAATATTCTTTATTATAGTATAAAATTTATTTGATAGGCAGATGGGTGCAAATTACAATATCCACTTACCTGTTCGTACTTGGCAAGCCTATAGTTATGACCAGGAAAACTTATAGGCAACCCAACGTTTTTATATTCTTTAGGCTTTATACTTTAAAATAGGATTTAATTTTTTTAAGTAAGCAACAACCAAGGTAACTAAAATTATTTATAGCCTCAAATACAATTTTTTAGGCAACCCAATGGTGAGTAAATTTCCCCCTTTTAATATGTTATAAAAACAGAATAAAAAGTTTGGGGATAATTTTATTAATACATTTTGATAGTACAGGGATGCGGATTTTACTTTTTAAGCACAATGAAGCTCTTAAATGTTAAATGATCCCCCTTTTCAAATTTGGGGTTGGTTTCAATTTTAAATATCCCCATAAAAAAAAATCTAGGGGCGTAAGATCTGGTGATCTTGGCGAAAAAGAGATACTCTACTTTTTTAAGGATGCCCGTGGCCGCTCTGTTACTGTAAAATTTATTAATAAAATTATCTCCAAACTTTTAATTCTGTTTTTATAACGCGTTAAAAGGGAGGTTTCTCTGAGTTACCCTGTATTTGACAAAAAATGGTTTTCACCGGTAAACAAATAGGCGTATTCACATAAAGAATTCTAGCTCCTTGCCACGAAATCTCTAATAGCTTAAACTTAACTTACAACAGGACATTAAGTATGACAATTAGTTTAAAAAAATTTAAATTTAAAAATTAAAACGATTAATCACGATAAGACGTTTACATATTTTTCTTATACAGTCGCAACAAAATAAAAGGTAAAACATAACTTGATATAAAATCCTCAAAACATTAAAATATTAACTAGAAAATCATTGGGCTTTAAAATAGAACATAATTTTAATGAGCGCGTTATTAATTTTATCTAAGTATAACAGTACATGTCTCAAATATGCTATATTAGTATAAATTCCTAAGTAATATGCAATTTTACTTCCCTAAAAAACATCTCAAAGCACAGTTACGCTCTTTATTTTTTTATCTAGTCTTGTAACCCATTGCTATAAATTGTGTTATTTTTATTGAAATATTATCTACTGCGTTACACTGCACTTTAGCTGACGATAAAGAGCTTAAAATTAAATAGCTCTGCACCTTTAAAGTATTTATATTTTAACCAGTATAGATAGAGCCTTAGTAACCTATTTGTCCCAGAGCCCTTGGTTACGTAGCTACGCCACTGCGTAAGCGCTCATCTGGAAGGTGTATTTTAGAACTAAGTGGGTAGAAAAAGTGTAAAATGGTGTAAAATATTTCTGAATAACAAATGTTAGAACAACACCGATACGTCACCGTTTTATACGGGTTTGCCATATGAGACCGTGACGTATCGGTGTTGTTCTTACAGCGTTCGATCTCTAGAACCGAATACTTATAGATTTTTTTAGCCAGTAACTTTTTTCCTTTTATCCAATAGCAAATTTGGATTTTTAACATTTTAAATAGAGTTATTTATACAAGGGTGGAATTGTCATTCAAAAGTTAAAACGCAAAAACCATTAAAATAAATAAAAATTTAAATATTAAAAATACAAAAAAACAGTAAAATTTCTAAGAAAGTAATTACACACGACCACGAAACACAAGTTGTGCAACTTGATCAAGGGGCTTATCTTCGTTGATATCATCCCCTTGAATATTGTATTCAGCATTAATGCCGTCTTCATAGGAGTGCAATTAAACTTCTTCTGAAGCAAGCAATAGCCAACAAGCAATAATCGATGAATTCCCGAGATCGAGATTTTATTATTCAAAATAGTAATAATATACGTACGGTTACGGAAATTATTTTTCTGGTATGACTGCACAAAAGTATAAGAAATATATAAAAATGTTTTGATGGTTAAAACGCATTCTTTTTTTTTAATATTTCCAAAATTTCCAACATTTCCGAGACACGTTAAGAAATTTCCAATATTTTCATTTCCACGGAGATATTTTCACTTAAAATATTTTCATTTATAACACTAATTGTATCTTAACGGGTTAGATTATGTCATCTGTAAGTGATGTTATGTTTACATATTACTAATAGGTAAGTAAATACTTACCAATCAGCAGAGCTGGGTAGGAATCGATCATTTTGGAATTAAATCCAAAAATTGATTTCTTTTTAACCATCCGAACGCTGCATCGATTACTTTTAAAAAATAGAATATTTTAAATTTTCAAATTTTTACCCAAGATTCCTAATCAGCATCACACTAATTTTCGAGAAAAAAGATGAAAATTTTTACAACATTGCCTATTAAAATCTTTAAATAAAAAAACACACCTAACATGTGATTTTTAACCACTGACCTCAATATGGACGGGTAAAGGGTTTCAGATGCGCGGTTCAAAAGTGAGATTTTATGGGCGAAAAAATGTGTCCGTGCGCCGTGGCTCTAGTCATCTCTTAGGGTCCTAAATCATGCGCAGAACGGACTAGCAGATCGATTTTATTTACAAATTCGTCGCCGGCCAGTTCCGTACTTCGTCAATTGATGACTTAAACAAAATATATATTACACTGGTTAAAAAAACATGGTTACTGGTTTTTTGAACCAGTGAAACACATTGGTTTGTTTAGATGTTGTTCTTAATCAAAAATAAACATATTATCCATTGTCAGCTCCTTAAATCCCTCTAGTTCTTCTGAATGTTACAGCTATGGAAAGCCACAAATTTTTGTACTGGTTCACAACTGATGCGTTGTAGTTAATAATAATAAAAAATGGCGATTTTGGGGGTTTTTTTTTGGAAAAAAAAAGGCCAAAAAAAAATTTTTTAAAAAAAAAAAATTTTTTTTTTAAAAAGGTAAAAAAAATTTTAAAAAAAAGGGGGGGAAAAAAAAATTTTTTTTTAAAAAAAAAAAAATTTTTTTTTTTAAAAAAAAAATTTTTTAAAAATTTTTAAAAATTTTTTTTTTAAAAAAAAAAATTTTTTTTTTTAAGGGAAAAACCTTTCAAAAATTTTTTTTTCCCCTTTTTTTAAAGGTTAATTTTTCCCTTTTTTTTTTTTTTTTTAAAAAAAAAAAAAAATTTTTAAAAAACGGGGGGTTTTGGTTTTAACCTTTTTCCAAACCCCAAAAAAAAAAAAAAGGTTGAAAAATTTTTTTTAAAAAAAAAAATTTTTTTTCCCAACCCCCCTTTTTTTTAAAAAAAATTTTTTTCCCCCAAAAAATTTTTTTTAAAAAAAAAAAAAAAACCCCCCCCTTTTTTTTTAAAAAATTTCCCAAAAAAGGGGGTTTTTTTTTTTCCCCCAAAATAATTTTTAGGGGAAAAAAAAAAAAATTTTTTAAATTTTTTTTTTTAAAAAAAAAATTTTTTGGAAAAAAAGGGGCCCTGGCCTTTTTTTTTTCCCTTTTAAAAAAAAAATTTTTAAAAACCGGGGAAAAAACCCAAAATTTTTTTTTTTAAAAAAAAATTGGTTTTTTTTTTCCCCCCAAAAAAAATTTTTTTGCCCAAAAACCCAAAATTTTTTTCCAAAGGAATAAAAAAAATTTTTTTTTAAATTTTTGGGGGGTTTTTTTTAAAAATTAAAAAAAAAAAAATTTTAAGGTTTAAAACTTTTACGGTTTTTTTTTTTAAAATTTTTTTTTGAAAAAAAAAAAAAATTTTTTAAAAATTTTTAAAAAATTTTTTTTTAAAAAAATTTAAAAAAGAAAAATTTTTTTCCCCCTTTTTTTTTTAAAAAAAATTTTTTAAAAAAAAAGAAAAAAATTTTTAAAAAAAAATTAACTTTTTTTTTTTTCCCCCCCAAAAAAAAAAAAAAATTTTTTAAAAAATTTTTTCCCCCCCCGGGGGGGGGTTTTTTTTAACCCAAAATTTTTGGGAAAAAAAAAAAAATTTTTTTTTTTTTTTAAACCCCCCCCCCAAAAAAAATTTTTTTTTTAAAAAAAAAAATTTTTTTTTCCCCCTTTTTTTGGGTTTAAAAAAAAAAACCCCCCGGGTTTTTTTTTTTTTCCCCTTTTTTAAAGGTTAACCCGGGAAAAAATTTTTTTTTTTTTCCCCCCCCCCCCAATTTTAAAAAAAAATTTTTTTTTTAAAAAAAAATTTTAAAACCCCCCTTTTTTTAAAAATTTAAAAAAAAATTTTTTTTAAAAATTTTTTTTTTTTTTTTTCCCCCCAAAAAATTTTTTTTTTTTTTAAAAAAATTTTAAAATTTTTAAAAAAACCCCCCTTTTTTTTTTTTTAAAAAAAAAAAAAAAAAAAAAAAAAAATTTTTTTAAAAAATTTAAAAAAAAAAAATTTAAAAACTTTTTTAAATTTTTTTTTTTAAATTTTTTTTTTTCCAATTTTTTTTTTTTTGGGGTTTTTAAAAAAATTTTTAAAAAAAAAAAAAAAAAAATTTTTTTTTTTAAAAAAATTTTTTTTTTTTAAAAAAAAAAAAAAAAAATTTTTTTTTTTGGGGGTTTTTAAAAAAAAATTTTTTGGGGTTTTTTTTTCCCTGAAAAATTCCAAAAAATTTTTTTTTTTTTTTTAAAAAAGGTTTTTTTTTTTTAAAAAAATTTTTTTAAAAAAAAATTTAAAAAAAAATTTTTTTTTTAAAAAAAATTTTTAAAAAAATTTTTTTAAAAAATTTAAAATTTCCCTTAAAAAAAAAAAAACCCCTTTTTTAATTTTTTTTTTTAAAAAACCTTTTAAAAATTTTCGAATTTTGGGAAATTTTTAAAAAAAATTTTTTTTTGGGGTTTTTTTCCCAAAAAAAATTTTTTAAAAAAAAATTTTTTTCCCCAAAAAACTAAAAAAGGTTTTAAATTTTTTTTTTTTTTTTTCCCCCCTTTTTTTTTTTAATAATCCAAAAAAAAGGGGGGCAAAAAATTTTTTACAAAAATTGGGGGGGGTTTTTTTTTTTTTTAAAAAAAAAATTTTTAAATTTTTTTTTTTTTTTAAAATTTTGGTTTTTTAAAAAAAAAAAAATTTTTTTTAAAAAAATTTTAAACTTTTTTCCTTTTTTTTTTTAAAAAAAAAAAAGTTTAAAAAAAATTTTTCCCCTTTTTGTAAAACCCGGGGTTTTTTTTTAAAAAACCCAAAAGGGAAAAATTCCAATAAAAAAAAAGGGAAAAAATTTTTTAAAAAAATTTGGACTTTTTTTTAAAAAAACCTTTTTTTTTTTTAAAAAAAAAAACCTTTTTTTTTTTAAATTTTAAAAAGGGGCCCCCCAAAAAAATTTAAAAGGGGGGAAAAGGGGGGGGTTTTTAAAAAATTTTGTTTAAAAAAATTTTTTTTTTTTGGGGAAATTTTTTTTTTTTTTTAAAAAAAAAAAGGGGGAAAATTTCCCCTTTTTTTCCCTTTTTTTCCCCTTTTTAAATTTTTTTTTTTCCCTTTAAAAAAAAAATTTTTAAAATTTTTTTTTTGGGTTTTTTAAAAAAACCAAGGGGAAAAAAATTAAAATTTTAATTTTCCCCAAAAAAAAAACCCAAAACCCTTTTTTTTTAAATTTTTTAAAGGAAAAACAAAAATTTTTTAATTTTTTTTTTTTTCCCCTTTCCAAAATTTGGGTTTTGGGGGGCCCCTTTTTTTTTCCTTTTAAAAAAAATTTTTTTTGGGGGGGTTTTTTTTTTAAATTTTAAAAAAACCCCCCCCCCCTTTTTTTTTTTTTAAATAAAATTTTTTTTAAAAAAAATTTTAAAAATAAAAAAATTTTACCCGGGTTTAAAAATTTTTTTTTAAAAAAGGGAAAAACCAAAAGGGGGTTTTTTTTTTTAAATTTAAAAAAAAAATTTAAAAAAAATTTAAAATTTTCCTTTTTTTAAAAACCCTTTTTTTTTTTTAAAAAAAAAAAACCCCTTTTAAAAACCGCCCCTTTTTTTTTTCCCCAAAAAAAAAAATTTTTTTTTTCCCCAAAAATTTAAATTTTTTAAAAAAAAAAGGGGAAAAAAAAAAAGGGGGAAAATTTTTTTTGGGGGTTCCCCCGGGGGGTTTTTTGGGGGTTTAAAAAAAAAAATTAAAAATTTTTAAAAAAATTTTTTTTTAAAATTTTTTAAAAAAAAATTTAAAATTTTTTTAAAAAAAAGGGGTTTTTTTAAAAAAAAAAAAAAATTTTTTTTTTTAAAAAATTTTTAAAAAAAAAATTAATTTTTTTTTTTTTTAAAAAAAATTTTAAAAAAAAAAATTTTTTTTTGGGTTTTTTTAAAAATTTTAAACCCAATTTTTAAAAAAATTTTTTTTTAAAAAAAAATTTATTTTGGGGGTTTTTAAAAAAACCCTTTTTTTTAAAAACCCCAAAAAATTATTTTTTTTTTTTTAAAAAAATTTTAAAAAAAAAATTTTAAAAAAAAAATTAAAAAAAGGGGGAAAAAAATTTAAATTAAATAAAAAAAAATTTTTTTTAATACTCGGAAATGTCGATTGGTAATTTAAGTAGCTCACTTTTCTGTTAAAAAAATATGTATGCAGCATGTCTCAAATGTAAGATTTGACGTTAACGATGTTTTTTTTATTTGAACCTAAGTAGGGCTGTGCCGATACCGATACTTACTATCGGATATCGGCCTATACTTACTAATTTTCGATATTTGCCGATATCTAAATTTTCGGATACAAATGTGACGGCCATTAAATCTTGGACAAAAAATTATTTTGACTTTTTTGCCAATTTTTGTAAATCGTTTTTTTTTACCTTGTTTTACTTTTAATTACTATAAATAAGGCAAAAGCCAACAAATTATTAAACAAACTTAAATATCCTCCCAAACAAATTTAATGTTTTATTGGGGCCCCGTTTTTTTTAAGACAGAGTTTAGCCCTCCAGGCATCGAATGGACCAAAGCCGGGCGTGGTCCGGATTTACTCGTAACTCATTCCACGCCTCTAAAATTTTGTACTTAAGTTTCTTTTACACTTTGGACCTAAATTCCCTTTTCCCCATTTATTTTTTTAAATAAAAAGCCCCAAAAAATTTTTTGGTTTTTTCTTAACTAAAGATTTAAATGGTTTTGGGTTTTTTAAAAAATTAACTAAAATTATTGCTTGTTCTTGAAACGATAGTTTGGAGCGACCACTTCCCGCTCTTCTCTCAAAGGAGTGTGTTTCCTGCCATTTTTTTAAAAAAATAATGGCACTTTTGGGATGTTAAGCTCTTTTGCCACATTTCCTTTTTTTAACCCCCCTCTTAATATAATGAATAAAAATTAATACTTATTGATCCCAAAAAATTTGGGGTTTTTTCTTTTAACTTTATATTTTTAAAAAACAAACCCCAAAAAAAAATTTAAATTTTAAATTTAAAAAAATTTTTTTTAAAAAACTTAAAATTTAAAACATAAAAAAAATTTTTATTTCGGCCCCTTTTTTTAAACAATTTTCCCCCAATCAAGGGAAAAAAACCCCCATCCGGTTTCTTTAACTCATTTACCCCCTTAAAAATTTTTACTTTAAATTCCCTTTACACTTTGCGCCCCAAAGGGGGTTCCTTTTTCCCCTTTTTTTTTTAACAATTAAACCCCAAAATTTTTCCAAAATGGTTTTTTACCCCGTTTTAAAAAATTTTTAAATAAGTTTGTTTTTTCAAAAAAATAAACTTTAAAATTTTTGGAAAATTTTTCCCCTTGGTTCAAAGTTTAGAAAGGAAATTCAGTTCCCAAAAAAAGAAATTTTGCCTTTCCTTTTTTTTTTTTTAAAAAAAAATAGGAAAAAAAAAACTTTTTTGGAATTTTAAACTCTTTTGGGGAAATTTTTTTGGCCCAAATTTTTTTTGCTAAACTAAAAATAATTTATTTTTTAAAAGGGGTTAAGTTTAACATTTTTTTAAATTTTTTAAAACCCAAACAAATTAAAATTAAATTTTTTTTAAATAAAATTTAAAAAATATTCCCCCAAAAAAATTTTTATTTTTATTGGGGCCCTTTTTTTTTTAAAGGGTTTTACATTTTTTTTAATTGGGGAAAAAGGGGTTCCAAAAAAAATTAAAAACCCCCGGCCTTTTAAAAAAAAATTTTGTTTTAAAAAAAAATTCGGTTTTAATTTTTTTGGGGCCTTAAAAGGGGTTTCCTTTTTTTTTCCATTTTTTTTTTAACTAAAAAAAAAACCCAAAACAAAATTTTTGGTTTTTTGGCTGGAATATGAAATTTTAAATTTTTGGGTTTCCCCCAAACCCCTTCCTAATTTAAAGCCCTTTTTTCTTGGGGTTCCCAAATTTGAACCCCAAACCACCCCTTTAAACTTCTTCTTTTTCCCAAAGTTTGGGGTTTTTCCCTTTTTTTTTTTTTTTTGCAAAAAAAAAATTGGCTTTTAAAAGTTTAAAGCTCTTTTTTGGAAATCCCTTTTCCTTTAAAGCCCCTTTCTGGAAAATTTTTAAAATTTAATTTAATTTTTTAATAACTTTAAAAAAAATTAAAAGGGGGTTTTTATTCTTAAAATTTATAAATTTTTAAAAAAAACCAAAATAATTAATAAATTTTTTTTAAAAAATTTTTAAATTTTAAATTTCAAACGAACTAAAATCCTCCCCAAAAAATTTAAAATTGTTTTAAAAGCGGCCCCGTTTTAAGAAGAGTTTCCCCTTTTAGGATCGAAAACGGACCCCAATGAAAACATATTTTAAATTTCTCCGTTTTAACCCTTTCTTTTTACGGGGGCCCCTAAAATTTTTGGAAATTAAAAAACCCTTTAAAAAATTTTTGGCCCCAAAACCAAGCAAAATTTTTTCTATTTTTAACAAAAAAAAAACCCAAAACATTTTTTCTTTTCTGAATTAAAATTTTAAAATTTTGTTTCTTAAAAAAAAAACTTTTTAAATTTTTTTCTTTTCCTTATTTATAGTTTTAAAAAAAACCCTTTTAAATTTTCCTCAAAAAAAAATTTTTCCCCCACTTTTTTCCGGGGGAAAACTTTTTAAAAATTTTTAACCCTTTTGGCGACCCCTCCCTTCTTTTGCCAAAACCCCCGGGCCAAAAAAAATAAAATACTTTTGAAAACAAAGTTAATTTAACAAAAATTTTCCCCAAAATTTTTTAAATTAAATTTTAAAAATTCCCTTTAAAAAAATTTTGATTTTAAAATTTTTTTTCCCAGTTATTTTTAAAAAAGGCCCCAAAAAATTTCGGGGTTTTTTGGGTTTTTACAATTTAAAAATTTAAATTTTTTTTAAAAAAATTAAATAAATTAAATTAATTTTTTTAAAAAACAAAATTTAACCTTTAAATTTTTTAAATAATTTAAATTTTTCCTTCCAATTTTTTTTTAAAAAAGGGGTTACCAGCAGTTTTAAATTTAAAAATTTTTTAAACCCCTTTTTAAAAATTTTAAAAAATGTTTTTACCCAAATTAATTTTGGTTTTCAAAACCTAAAATTTTCCCAAGGGTTTTAAAAGCGCAAATTTTTTGTTAAAAAATATTTTTAAAATTAATTTCTTAAACTATTTGAATTTAAATACTTTTTATTAAAAAAAAGATAGAAAAAAAAGAAAAATTTTGGTTAAAACTAAAAAAAAAGACGGTCGGAGAAAAAACTTGGTGGAAAAATGCTCGTCATATCTTAAAACATGTCAAAATTAAAACAAATGAATCACAAGCCAAAATTAAAATCAACGATATTTACTTTTTAGCTAATATCTTTAGAAATGCATTTTTAAAGGGAAAAATTAAATGGACAGTCAAAATTAGCAATAAATTCTTCAAAAATATTTTCAATTAAACATTTCTTTATTTGGTATACTTAGCGGAATGACATAAAAAAGTTTGGTAATCTTAAAAAAAACTTTTTTTTGCATTTCTTGACGTTTTAGTGCCCACATAACATTAAAAAAGTGTGCAATACCCTCTTTCTGGACAATTAACATAACATAACCTGAAAAGGTAAAAAATTTATAGATCCAAAAGACCTTTTGGACTCTTTAGATTATATTAGATCTTAATAAATAAACACAAATAAAGCAAAATTACAATGAATATAAAAAAAATGTTGCAAAAAAGAACGGGGGAGCATCAGTGCCGTATATATTCACATATTCTCAAAGTTCTGTGTCCATTCTCGTGTATTTTCTCAATTACCTTAATTAAAATATAAACATGTAGAATTAATAATCGTAAAAAACACAAAATAATAATTGTTTACCTTTTCGACGCCATTATAGCCATAATTCAAATAAAGTGTAAATCCTCCATAAACAGATGTGTCACAATGTCATTACTTTAGGTATACCACTAATTCCTAAATATAGATAATTTATTTTGGATGGTCGGTACAACAGTGATTAACTTAAGGAATATTAACAAGCTAGGGATTCTCGTCGGTTTCTATCCATTACTCCAGACCTTACCTTCTCAGATAATGGAATCTTCCCAAATTTAAAATTTATAGATGAAATTTTGAAATTTTTTAGGCCCCCATTTTAGACCTTTAAAACTCCTTTTTAATTTTCCCTTTATTTTTTTAAAAAAAAAAATTATATTTTTTTAAACAAAAAAAAGCCCAAAATTATATTTTTACTTTCCAAAAAAAAAAAAAACAAAAAATTTTTTTTTTTTTTCTTTTAATCAAAATAAGGGGGGTTTAATTTTTATGCGAATTTTTTTTAAATTTGGTTTATAAAATTGATTTTTTTAT
>JAHBCN010016849.1:0-19049 GCA_019359885.1 Listronotus oregonensis | reverse complement strand
GGGAAGCTTTTTTTTTAAATGAATTTTTTGCTATAATTTTTCTGTTTTAGGTTAAAAGTTAAAAATAAGGAAGTTTTCTTGGGGGGTAGTGGATTTTTTGAAAATTCGAAATAAAAAATAATTTTACATTTTACGCCCTTTTTTCTATAATTTTTGTATATTCATTTTTTACCATTATGAACGGTTTCGGATATATCGATCTTTGTCCCACTATCGAGCCACCTTGTATATGCAGAATGTTTATAAAGTATTTGTACAAACTTTGTACGGAAATTTTTTTGACTAATTTGAACATAGAAAGTTTATTTAACTGAAAAGCTTTCTAATACCTTTTTTTTTTAGAAACCAATGTTTACATATCAGAATCATTTTCATGAAAATTTCCATCTGGTTAAAATTTAAATTTTTTTTTCCCCCCTCAGAGTACTCAGTATTGTAATTTTATATGCTTCTTCGAAAATTTAAATATTTCCTATCAAAAAAATAAAGCGCTATAAATAAATAAACCCCTATATAATAATTTAAATGTACATGTAAGGTTAAATGGTATATTATAGTCTCCATCTTTAATTATTTGTAAGTATTAAAAAATATATATTTTATTTAAGATTGCTTATTTAAAAATTATTACTCCAAAAAAAAGCAAGACCAAAGACCCAAGACCAAGACCGGGGTGGTGCAAGACCAAGACCAAGACCAAGACCTTCTTTGGGCTTAAAAGACCAAGACCAAGACCAGACTTGCAAGACCAAGACCAACCCCAAGACTAGCCCGGTCTTGGTCTTGGTCTTTTTGCTCATCACTAATGGAGTCTTATTTTTTTACTATTTATATCTTTAAACTTTTTATAACAATTGCAATGTGTAAGGGGGGTTTTTTAAAAGGATTAAAATTTGCAAAAGAATGAAATTGGAAATTTTTTCAGGATAATATTTTTAATTATTAAATCTGTCAAGCTTTAAATTTTTTTTGGGAAAAAAATTTTTTTTTTTTAATTAAGCTATAAAAAGGGGGTTATTTATAAGCAAAATGAAATTAGTACATATTTTAAGCAACAGCATTCAAAAATTTAAAAACATAGGGTAAATTACTATTTTTTTGGGGAATTTTTTTATTTAAAATCTAACAAGGGTTAATTTTTAAGGGTTGAAATATTTTAAAATTGTATTCTAAACAAAAAAATCATAAATCAACTAATCCAACCAAATTTTACCCTCTCAAGGTTTAAAATGTTTTCCTAAGTTTTGACAATTAGGGGGGTTTCACCCCCTTTAAAAAAAAAACGCCACATCACCCCAAATTGAATTTAAAGTAAGGTTAGAAGCGCCTTATCCCCAAAAATTTTTTACAAATCTATGCAGGACAAAAAATTGGGGGTTCAATTTTTTAACTCATTTCCCCGGGCTATAAAAATTTTTTTTGTATTTTTTTTTTTGTAAATCTCCAAGGGGTGGTTATTCAAAGGTTGAGTTATTATTTATTATACCGTAAACTGTTAAAATATTTTTTTCTACAATAAAAGCGTTATTAAATAATTTTAAAATGAAAAAACATTTTTTTTGGAATTTCGTTATTAAGGGTGATTTTTTAGGGTTGAAACGTTAAAATATATTGTTATATTTTTCTCCCCATCCACTGTACTAAACCCTTTAAATCGCAGTGTTTTTGATTTTGACGGTGGTAAGGTACCATGTTTGCATAACATTTTCACTTGCCTTTTTACACGTGCGGGCTTTAGTTTTGTAGAAAGAATCCAACCTTTGTTTGTCAAGAATTAATTACAAAATTATTATAATACATACTCCTAACTTCCGCAAAACGGATCGAAATACCCGAAAATAGTTTATTAGTCCATTGGAAATAATGAAAAAATCCTGAAAATCCAGAAATTTTTTCTCCATTAGATATTTTTGCATGAAGTTTCAGTTTAAGGTATAAATAACCGCAAAATAACCATTCGTATGCATAAAAGGGTGTGCAATGCACTTTGAAATGCACTTTTATATAATAAGTCCTTTTTTGCTATTTTTATCATATTTTTCGATACTTTTTTTAATAATTGCTTAAAATAAATTCAACTTCGGTAATTTTTATTTTTTAATATATTTAATTTTAAGTATTACAAATTGTTTAGAAACATTTATGTTGCATTTTGCTTATATTAAATAATTACATAAAATCTATATTATTTAAAATATTAAGAAAAAAATTTACATCCACATCCTTTTTAAAGGATGTTCATCGTTAGAAAAGTCACAACTGGTGTCTTTATCAGTATCGTCCCTTTCGGATCCATTATTTTTAAAATAGCCAATTAAAATTTGTGGTTCAACTTTTACTTTCAGTAAATTGACATTTTCTGGGTTATCATTACAATACTTAGCCATTTGCAGTACCAATTTATTTATTCTTGGTCGCTATTATCAACTTTTCCTTTAAGATCTGTTATGACTTCATTTGTTTTTATTTTTCGTTTTAAGCACTTATCAGAGGCACCCAGTCTACAAATAAAGCAACAGCTTTCTAATGAAAAATTTGATTTGACTTCATCCTTTAACATCTTATTAGTATCAGCAGTAACTTGCCTCCGCCTCCTTGTGTAAGACTTTGAGCATCTGATATGAACTTGTAAATTGTTACTTTTGTTTATTAAATCAAGCCTTCCATCTTTCACTATTTTGCTCATTAAAATATTTTTTTTGGCGACTTCTTTGACTATCAAGATGTCTTCACCAAGTTCCTTGTCACAGAGATACATACGTTAGCTGCCATTATAATTTGTTACCTGTAGAATAAAAATCATACAATTAAAGTCATAAAATAAAATCCTAAAATATGCAAATGGATATTTAAAAAATATTTTTTTTTATTGTTAGATATTCATCTTATAAAATGCCCAATCAGTTGAAGTTTTATTGATTTGGATAAATTATATAAAAAAAGCATTAAAAAATATGAAAAAATATCAAAAATGCACTTTCTTACACAAAAGTTCATTGCATGCATACGGATAGTAATTTTCCGGTTATTTATAACTAAAACTGAAACTTCATGCAAAAAAATCTAATGGAAAAAAAGATTCTGGATTTATAGGTTTTTTTTTATTTTTTCCAATGGACTATTATGTTACTTTTATCGTTTGGTTACAAAAATAAAAAATATTTAACAAACTACCTAAAATTTTAACCGAGTATAACGTTTAACTCCAATATCCAGTATTTTAATACCATTATTTTCTCTTGCGCGTAAGCTAAATGCTAAACACACTCTTTTATTTTTCTTTCAGTATTTACCAGAATGAAAATGTAAACAGGAATAAGTATGAGTGCAGTATTGCCAAATTGGTATGTCAAATATAAATTTTAAGTGGAAAAATTACTTAACAACTGTCAACTTAGCTGTCAGCAGTTTTTCCGGAAAAAAATCGAAAAAATTTCATGCAAGTTTGACAAGTTGCCTTGTAAAAACAAACTTGATGGTTTCTATGCTGTGTTGCTATGTACCGTTACCAACAACAAAGATCACAAACAACGCTTACGAATTTATTAATTTTTCAACTGAAACTCAAAATGAATCGGTTTGGAAATGTTTCCGAAAGTAAAATTAATGCGGCTGTTGAAAATAGTGTTCCACTAAATACTCAGAAAACTCACACATCGATCTGGAAGCAATTTATGGAATTTTGCCAAGCAAAACGTTATCAATTACTCCAGACAACAACTACAGGTGAGCTAAATTTAATCCTCAAGGACTGGGCATGGAACATGCTCAAATCTAATGTGGAAGATTACAAAGAACTGTGTGTAAAAGTAATGTGGAATATCGTTGCCAAAAAACTGCAGGAAAAATATTTTCAAGAATTTAATATCGTGTTCGACCCATTCCACGACATTACCTTTGCAGCTAGATACCTTCGAAATGCGAAAAGGAGAAGTCTCCAGAAACATGAAGAAAAAGGGAAAACAAGTTCAGCTTCTTTAAATATGGACGACTACTACTATTGCAGCAGTTGAGCTTGCTTGGAGGGGCGGAGAAGCGGCTCGTTGCTTAACAGAACATTTTAAAGAAGAAATTGATAATTATGGAATCAAAACAGGTGAGATATTGCTTTTTAATTTTGCAACAAAATCTGTAAATGTTTATTGTAACTTGGCAGAAAAAACGCTTATATCAAAACAAAATATGTGCGCATACTTTTTATCTTGGCGTAAAATCTGTTTTCGCAATTTTTTAATGTCTTTTTTGCAATACTTTGTATAAATCACGTTATTCATTTTTTTAGCATCCAAAATTTGCTAGCTGTACTATTTTTCTAAAAAAAAAATCATAAAATCAAAAACGATATATAACCACTTAAATTCCTTTTGCTTTTCCAAAAAAATTAAAAGTTACTTACATCTACTTTAAAATGACACTACAAAATATATTTTGACATTTTAGTCAAATTATGTATCCCTTGTTTTAGGAAGGATCGAGTATAACACAGTCTTCAGCAAAACTGCAAAAAGTGGTGCAAAAAATCTACATAGCAAGTGGCTTGGGCCTAATTCAAAAAACCCTGAGTTTTGTCCGGTACGTTTCTACAAATCTCTGTTAAACAAACGAATGTCTAAAATAACAACAAATAGATTGTTTTTGACACCAAATTTAGCATGGCAATCGAATAAAAGCACTGGATGGTTTGAAAACATTCCTGTTGGAAGAAATGAAATGTCAAAATGGACAAAAGATGCAGCCTAAAAAACAGGTACGAACACGACAGAAGTTAAAATATCTAACCATTCTATGCGATCAACTGCTGTTACTAATCTGGCAAAGGCCGGTGTAGGCGAGCAGCAACTCATCAAAATCACAGGGCATTCTAAAGCTGCGTCTATCCAACCGTATCTACAAATGGACAGTCAACATCATTCAAATATCATCACTGCCTTAAGAACCGTCCAAAATAATGTACCGTATGCAAGCTTCGAAGCTCCCTTGAAAATAAAGAAAATAGACACTTCTTCGAGCCAACACCATCAATCGTTTGACACTCCTCACAGCAACATAGAGAATAGTGCTACTACAATCAAAATTTAAAAATAATTTAACCGATTTGACTAGCAATACTCCTGTAACCTACAATAATTGTAATTTTTATATTAATTGTAATTTAAAATGATTTTAAAGTAATTCCCTTTTCCCTAGTTTAAAAAGTTATATTGTTCTTATTAATTATTGTTCTTATTTTTTTTAAATTTAAAAAAAAAAATGTTGTTTTAAAAAAAAATGTTTATTTAACTCGGAAATAACCTTACCAAATATCCCTCGTCCATCTAATTTTTCCTGTGGAAAAATTGGAACATTCGTTTCTAAGTAATCTGTTTTAACAAATAGCATTCGCAAAAATTGGAAAAATCCTCGTCTTCGACTCGGATTTTTGAAACCACCCCGCTCATGCTATTGTTAAAACAAATTACTAGAAACCCCGTTTTCGAATTTTTTCGGAAAAATTAAATGTACTAGGGATATTACCCCCAAAAAAACCAATCGTAGTAGTAGAATTTCTGAAAAATATTTGTTATGGTGTTCATATAACACTAAATGTTTTAAAAGTTGACAAAAATAAATTCAATAAAATGTTTAAAAAGTAGCATCTATAAATGGCAACGCTGCTACAATAAACATTTTAGAACAAATTTGTTGATTTTTTTTAAATTTTATTTTTGCATTATATTGTATTTAATCAACGTCTAATCCAGCAAGCATACGGATATACTTTTATTCTTTTGGGCTATATTAAAAAAATGTAACAGTAAAAAAACCTTTGTCATAGATTTTCAGTAACTTTAAGACCAGGGTGCTTTTGCAGTGTACCTTTATCGATACTACTTCTTATTGTGGGGTGCAATAAAAAATTTATTTCATTTTAGCAAAGTTTTTATTAGTGTGAAACAATAAAATTGTAACACTGCATAAAAATGATGGCTTATAAAATAATAAAAAAAAAATTCCTTTGCTAAGTGCGGAATAACAGGCCGCAAGAAATACATATATGCTTTACGGTGAAGAGGGAACATTTTCAGCATATCCCCCAAAGTGTTTCAATCTTTTCCTATTTTTTAAGAAAAAATATTAGGTAATACTTGAAACTAAGGCCATTGTCAAAATTTTGTTACAATGACTTTTTAGCTATTTTTTGAAAGTAAAATAATTTATTTTTAACAAAATAGGTAACTCCAAGTACATAATTTACTGAACGGGAGACCTCGAGAGAAATAAGGGATACTCGGTGAAGGCGCTCTTTTTGACGAGAGACAAGAATCTTTTGTCTAAGCAACATCGCCTCTCTGTTTTCTCGTCCAATTCTATATATGCAACGTATCATTTATTTATTTCAAAGATTTGGACTTTTTGCGTTCGATGTAGGTTGCATCGAAATGGTCATTTAACGAATAATTTGTTCATAGTATCTTTTTAAATAATTATAAAAAATATCATAAAAATATAATTACCGTTACTTCTCGGGTTTCTCTATTATTGAGTTTATTTTCTAGCCTCCGATTACTACTACTACCTTTACAAGTGTTTTTTTCAGTTAAATAAGTGCAGCTCCTTTTAGTTCTACATTAAATATTAAAAGTTGCTAGTTGCGATTTTTATATTTTTTAAATAGTTTTTTAGTGTAAAAAAACACCAACTCAAGAAAAAATATTAAAATTGACTCAAAACATCCAATAAGATATTGGCAATAGACAGGAAATAATAACATTGAATTTATTGTAGTTCTTTCAGCCTCTGTCTTTGAAAATTCTTTTTCTGGAAAAAATTGTGTTAACCAAAATTTAAAGATTCCACATTCATGAATATCCAAAATTTTATTTTTAAACCTATTAAACATCGAGTTATTTTTCTGGAAAATCCACACAAGAAAATTTTTGACGTATTGTTCTTTAAAGCAGTGCATATCTTCATCCCACTGCTTTTGCCTGTTTAGATAGCTAACTAAGGTCCTTGAAAGCATTGTACAAGAGTGGATATTACCTCTAGCTTTCTTGATACATTGCATGTAACTCAGACATTCCTCACTTTTTGTAATGTTTTTATAGTGCTTCATATTTCTTAAATACAACTCATCATACGGACTATAATAAACATTAAAGTATTTTGAAAATGTCTCACTGTCTGGAAGATATTTTACTTCATAATCTTTGTACTCGGTCGATGCGTAAACAAGCCATACAGACTGGTAAAACACTGAGAAAAAAAAATTAAATATTATTAAGGCAAAAGCTACAATCCTGATTTTGTCGTTTTTTGGGATGCTGGCGTTAGATGAACCTAAAATAAAACATACAAACTTTAAATACTTTAAAATTGCTTGCCATTGGTGGTATTGCCAAATAAGACAAGACAAGAAAAGACATTCTCCTCTCCCGTCTCTTGGGATCAAGAGAAAATTTCTCTCTCATGTCGACGAAACTGCCTTTTTCTTGATCAAGAGATCAGTACTTTCGTCTCATTACTCTTATACTAAGTATGTCCTTTATGTAAATCCATTTATTATGTGATAACTTTTATACCCCCATATATTTTATATATGTATACTTTGGTTTTAATATTAAAAAAGCACATGTTCTAAATAAGCAACTGTTTCAAATTTATGAAATTTTAAATTAGAACCAAAAATGGTACCAATTTTAAAAATATATATAGAAGTCAGCAAGTTTACAAAAAATAATAACATGACGTCATATGGTTTTTTGCTTTTAACCTTATAAAATTAACTATATGGGGGTATGTATTAAAACCTGCATTTGGGACGAGTGAATAAATTATATTTTAACTTCTGGTCTAAGATAAAAAGAAAGGGACTTAAGATTTATCAATAGAACACCCTATATATTATGTTAAACTTTCCAGCACTAAAGTTAGTTAAACGCCCACTGGGATAACAACTCAATTTAAATATAAGTGGAAATAATTTGATCTATAATGTGACAAGTGATATATGGTTGTTATTAGAATAATATAGAAATAAAAAAAAATAAAAACATTCTTTGTGTTCATTTGAGGAACTCAAATTTTAAGCCACTTTTAAGTTAAACAAAAGTTAGATAAAATAATATCGCTCGTCAAAAAAATGTAGTATAACCCAAACATCAGTTTTAAATTTTATGTCAAACTATTAAAAAAAAACAAATGGATGACAGCAAATTGCCTAGCTTTGTACTTTTACTGCATTTTTTTTGTGTGTCTTCAATATTACTTCCAAGAATATCTGCTATGAGACAAAGAAGTCTCGTAGCAGATCTTTTCGAGGTTTCTTCCCTGACAAGTATTTAAGTTCGCTATCGGTATCGTGATTTGATTATGTTGCCCTTCTTTATCCCTGTAATTAAACATAATTTGTGCATCTTTTGTCTCATTATCTGATTCTGCCATTATATTCATAAGAATGTTGATTTTAAAACTCTGGATTTTTTGGTATATTTTCTGAGCTTTGGTTTTTGTTTGACAAATCCGTTTTACATTTAACATAAGTTCTTCTTCTTCTTCTTCCTGGGAGCCGTCTTGATTAACTACCGGAGGCAGCGCAGCCTCATAAGCTTTTTGTGTGTATTGTCTTTTATATCAATCCTCCCATTAGTCTTGTTCCTTCTACAAGTCTGTATAACCCCGAGATTGGTTGGTTGATATATTCCTGTGGGCTCATTTCCAGTTGCCCAAATAATGCCTGTCTTTTGTGATTTAATGCTTTACATTCGCACAGGATATGGTAGGCTGTTTCTTCCCCTCGTCGCACATTCTGCAACTTGGGTCCCCATTGTATGAGCCTATCTTGTGTAGGTGTCCTCTTAGGTTATCATGCCCTGTTAGCAACCCTACTGTTATGCGAAGTCTTTTTCTACTTTGTCTGAGTAGTTCTTCCTTCGTTCTTTTGAATGGGCCTCTTATAAAGCTTTTTCCATGTCTTATTCTACTGAGGTTTCCCCAGTATTCTTCGTGTTTGTTTCTGATCCATTCCCTGGTTTGCACTCGTGCTGTGGTTTTGGTCACTCCAAGGGCAGGTTCTGGTCCAAAGTATGGTGTGGATGATTCCCTGTCTCGCTAGCTCATCCGCTTTTTCGTTGCCTACCTTCTAACATTAGTTATTTGTGGAACCAGTTCGGAAAAGTTTCGTTTGTGTAACAAGCGCGGTTTACACAAAATGAACTTTTACTAACGTGTTCCATACAAGATTTTTTTAAATTTTTAAAATGTTTTTAGTACAAGAAAATGAAAAAAAAATCGATATAATAGTTTTTGAACCCTGTATTTAGTTCGGTTGCTAAGCGTTGTTTAATAGCGGCGTCTTTAATGACATAGCTACAACAGTTTTAAAAAGTTTTACTTACGCCGGTTAGCTTTAAAAATTATTATTTTTTATGTCAAAATTAGAAAAAAATGTATTGCATGATTGAGTCTATGATATTGTTTAATTTGCAAATTTTATGTCCAAAATATAGAAACGCAGAAAGTGGTTTTACAGGCACTGGCGCGCACTTTTTTAAATACTTTTTTAAGGAAAGATCGAATCCCTGAGCTTACTATTGAAAAGGTATTAGGAAAAGCTTCATTGACGTAATAAATAAGGCCAGTATTTCCTTATATTACATGGTTTTTAAATCAGGAATATCAGTCTACAGCTGTATTAAGTACTTGTGGACCACCGATATTAAATACATGTCTAAATTTTACTTGGTAGTATAGTTATTTTCCCAATAAGTGCGCAAAGTGATACTTTTCCGCACGCCAAAGCAGTTAGACGAACGACGCGAAGCGGAGGTCGGATAAGCTTTAAGTGCGGAAAAGTCACTTTGCCCAAGTATTACGAACAATACTTTTTCTACTTGCGAATACTTTTTCTACGAGCGTTTTATTAAAGAATATGATTAGAAATATTCGAATATTTCAGTAAAAATTAAAAATCCAAAGTAAATAATTAAATTTTTATTTTAACTGATTGTACAAAAAACTATTATTAATTATTATTAACAATATTAATGTTAAAAGTACAATTAGTTGCATGTTGAAGGTTTATGGCCGATTTCAAATGATTTCTTAGGAACGTCGATGATGGTTCGCAGCTCGATGTTAAGACGAAATCTTGTGTTTTAGCTGATTGAACAGCGTCTGTGGAACAGAACATTTCATCTGGCTTCTTGAGAGTTTTTGGCTTGTTGCAGTTTAAAATTTTTTTACTTAACCCCTTTTTGTAGCCTGTTGATTCTTCAATGTATCCCTCGGCTACCGTTGTCGATTTCCAACCGCCTAACCGCTTTATATCTATGAGTCCTTTCCGAATTTGCAAGTAACGTTGCAGAAGATCGCCGGAGCTGTGGCCGGTATATAGCTCTGGATTCGGCAACTTTAAAAATGCTGCTATCTCAGAAGGCATCTTCTCAAATGTATTGATCCCAACGCATTGTTGTGTGCAAATTCCCCTTTTGAAATATACGAAAAACCGTTGATGTGTTGTCGGTGGCCGTAATGCTGTATACTTTCGATATAAGAACAAACACTTTCCGTCGTTTATCTCTTCAGACAGGACGAAAGTACGTGAGGAATAGTTTTTGCGTCTGGAATCTTTACAACAATTAGGTTGCCTTTGTCCTCAATGTCGGATGTTTTCATTTTTGCAGTTCTTCTCGTCTACAGGCGCCAGCAAGTCCGAAAATGGTCGCAATTTTATCAAAAGATATATTTCATAGGTGCTTCATTAATAAATGTAGATATTTCTTCTTTGAAAAATCCTTGACTTTTGGCCAAAGCCTACATTTTGTTTCTTAATAAATGCTGCTAACTTATAAAACTTGCCGATATCTACATTTTCTTGATCTTTAAAACACTTTTCAGCATGGAGTATTTCGACCATAAATTATTTGGACTAAATTCCTTGCTTAATTTGAGAAAATAGCTAAAAGTACCTCTCTTTAAAGTTTTAACGCCTTTTCTTCACACCATGTTTCAAATAAATTATACTGTTTCTCGTATTTTTTTTGATTTTGCCGGCAGGAGTCAAGTGGCCAAACTTGCGGCTTTTAAAACATCGTCTGGCAATTCTTCCTCCATTCTTAGAAACTTATTTTAAACTTTTTACCGAATTTTCTGATGCTTTCGTGACATTAGAAAATGTTTGTACTTGGTTGCTGCAGCAACAAAAAAATTCTTTGATTTTATATTGTTTAGCATGGTGTCTATGAAATACATGGTGCATGGAAAAATATTAAAATGATAATAAAGGAAATTGATATGGGATATTTACTAAGCGCCAAATGTATTTAAAATTCAATAAAGCACAATAAAAGAATATGTAGAACCCTTTTTTTAAAATATTATTTCATCCAGAAGTTAATAATACATTAAAAAATCGACCATAAATACAGCAAATATGCAGAACGAAAATGCGTGCGCAAAGAGTTTTCGTGCGCAAAGTTAAACTTTGCGCACTCATTTGCATGCGCAAAGTAAGTACTTTGCGCACGCAAGTAGAAAAATCTTTTGGGCTAACATTTTAAACAGACTTTATCAAAAATGCAATCTTTTTAACTTTGTCTTATATTCATGGCTATTGAGGTAAGTTAGGTTTTATTTTGTTAAAATTACAACCAGGACGTCGCTCGGTTACTTTAAACGACTATGTTGTCATTTTAATTAATTTTATTAGTAATTGGAGGTTAACTTATCGATTTGTATTAAACGGTTACTTGCGGTCAATCCCAATAAAAGACTTTTAGTATTACTGAAATGTCCAGCAATTTATCAGTTTTTTTAATTTATGATTTTGAAAAAAGTGTTTTTGTTTTATACACAAATGTAAAAATAAACGATAAATAAAATAATATTAAACATTTTTAAAAAGGAACTTAAATTATATGGTTACCTCAGAATTTTAAATGAAACACGACTATTTTCCACGTTTCGTTAATATACGGATTTGGATTGTTTTAATCTTAGAAAATGCACACCTTTGCACTTAAGAATTTTTGTAAAGTGTATTTATTTATATTTAAACCAAGAAAAAACCAGTCATAAAATTTTCGGTAGCTGACACGCCTCATTATTTACACAACTAAACTTTCAATGCCGCTGGAAGAACGTTCGAAAATTTTTGTCCAGGTTAAAATAATTATTACTGACTTGTTCCAAATACTAAAAAATCCATAAACACAAATCTTCTTGTTTCGAAGAACTTGAAGGTTTCTTAAAACATCTAAATTGTCTTCGACCCTGTATCAAATTCACAATGGAGAAGGAACAAAATTTGGCTCTACCTTTTCTCGACGTTTTAGTCAAACGAAATAATGGACATATACAAACCTCGGTATACAGAAAACCTACCCACACCGGACCATATTTACACCAGAATTCCAATCACTCTAACGAAACGAAGCAAGGACAGAGGCAAGGAGTCATACGTACTCTATATAAACGCGGGATTGCCGCATGGTCAAAATAACACCGCATACAATGGTCGGAAGCAAAAACCATTCATAAAGAAACCCACTGGAAGAAAAGAAAATTTAAAAAAGCTGTAATAATTGCAAAAAAGCAAAATGTATTTAGCAAACCCAGTGTCGACATTCCAAATATCTGGCTGCCGTTGCTGAACCGTGAAAAGACGGTCAAGCTTCGGTGAACACTGGATAGTATATAAGGTCGTAGCTTTTAAGATTAGTTTTTAGTTATCACTTGAAAACGGTTGGAGATAAATCACTAACCGAAACGTTGTATATCAATTAACAAATTAAGACAATGGAAGTTCAAGATTTTAGTGTTATTGAAATCTTCTCGTATTGATAACCTTTTAACAAAATAATTTAGTGCGAAAAATTACTTTGTTTTAGAAAAATGCTTATATTCAGGTAATTTTTCGATTAACTCATCTTAACATAAAGAGTGATTTTTGAACATTTTCAGAAAAACTCGGCCAAAGAAAGGTTTTATGGGACCTGTACGGATTGTTTACTTGGGATATTTTATGGGTTTTTTCTACCGGTAACGTATGACTGGTTTTTTGTTAGTTTAAATATAAATAAATACACTTTACGCTATTTTACTTTTCTGTGTAATGTCCCAAAAGAATTTTTCATTAAAACAATAAAAGTGGTGTCCAAAAAATTAAAAATTTTTTTTTTGTTGTAATCAGTGGTGCCTATCGAATAACCTACGAGTTATAATATAAAAAAATTATGGAACTAAACTGTTTAGAATTTAGTTCTAAACCTTTTTATCGAATTTTAAAGATAAATATGAGCACTTAAGTAATTGTTATTTTTGCGACATACTGTATTTATAGATTTTTTTTTATTTTCGTTAATAGAAATTGTTTTATTAGTATCTATTAGGTATATAATTTTAAATAAAAACAAAACAAATTGTCGAAACAGCAAAAACTTAAAAATTACTTATTTTTTAATGCTTTGCATCTTAAAAGTAAATAGGCAATTGCTGCAATTTGATAAGTTTATTAATTGACAAAAATACATATTTTTAAATTCTATTTACAGCGTGTAACATTTTCTTACTATTAATCCCCATTTAAAGAAAAACATTGGAATCATCATAAATAATTAATGTGGATTCTATATCAATAAATTTAAATTTCAATTTAAAAATTTAATTAAATTCCTAAGGGCTAAAGCAGACCAACACGGGGCATTGAAACAAGTAAGGCATTACGTTTACAGTAATTTGTTTGTTTGTTTTACCAATGATAAAAATATAAATTATTTGTATTTAATTTAACTCATATAATATGTTAATTGGATAAGTAGGCTTAAAACTAAATTCTAATATCTAATTCCCAAAACTTTTTTTTATTTAGGTTATACGACAGGCACAATTGATTGCCAATTTTTTTTAAATATCTCACTAACAAAAAAAAATCCATTGGTTTTAATTTTTTTGACCACTCTGTATATGAATTTGTTTTTTATATAATATATTTTTTAATTTAGTATAATTTTTAATAATTTCTACTATCAATTATTTTTATTTAAAATCTTTTTTTGTGTTAGCTTAAATGTTTTTGCTACTTTCTTTTAAAACAACTGGTTGGGAGCACAACAGATTTCGGAAAAAACGAGTGATTCTTGGCTACAGGAAGGTGCTTTTTTTGAGATAACTTAAGCTATCTTCTATCCTTTATTTTGTATACTAAATTTAAAATTAAAATCCTATTCGGTTCGGAAATTATGGCGATAACAAACAGACAGACTGACAAACCGAAACAAGATAACATGTTGTTTTTGTAATAAAAAGACCACAAAGAGTAAAGATCTGCAACATCTCTTGCAATAGTTTTCTTATATCAGAAAAAGTAATATACCCACCCATATATAATCTCATGGTAATACTAAAACTTTTGGCCAAGCTTAGGGTTTTGGAGTTTTTAATATGTCTGCTTAATTTCCAGAATAGGTAGGTTTCCATAATGACGAATATTACTGTTGCTACGTGGGCCCAGCCTTTTAAAAGATAAATTGTACCCTTCCAATCATATTGAGGTGGAACCTAAAAAATGTAAAATTTACTTTTTTAGAAAAATATAATGTAACAAGTCATTAGTCAAAAAACAACAATAAATTATAAAATTGTTACGGGCTCTCAACTGCCTTATCCACTAACCACCAACAAATAACGTCGATTTGACACAGTTGGCTGTCATTAAAAAAATCGCTCGGATCTGTCATATTTTTTTGAGGGAGAACATTTTGTGAATGTTTTTAATTGTATCACTTCAATTCCTTAGAAAGGACGACTTTTACCTTTAAAATATTAAATGGAATGAGGGGTCAAGTGATACCTCATTTTAAAGGCCATTTAATTCTCTTTTCAACGATTCCAAATTTTTTAAATTTGGCTCAGTAGTTTTCCAAAAACCTTTTTTCGCTTCGTAAAAGTTATAGTGTTTTAATTATTTGTTACGTTTTTGTTTTAAAAATGCTAATATTTTAAAGTAATAGCCTTTTAATAAAATTCTCGAATAAAACTAGTCTCACAAAGTTTAAATGTTGGATCCCGTGTGTTCAAAATAACACACCTATTACTGCAGATGCTTTAAATATTGGCCTCCATTTTCCATATAGTAGTAAAGATTTTAAAATGACGTCGCACATTTCTTAGCAATTCTGGAGTAATTTTTCGACATTTGGCGATAATCTGTTAATGTAAGTCAATTAGGGATTCTAGCTGAACACTGTAAATTTTGATTTTAGGATGGCCACACAAAAAAATTCCAGCGGATTTAAATCTGGTAACTTGCCACTTAATCCACCTACCAGGAATTGCTTTGTCCAAATACTGACGAACAGCTACGGTAAAATGTGGAAGCGCTGAAAACTTATTTGTCTTTACTGCTTATTTTGTTATACAATTTTAGGAAATGTGGGATAAACAGTATCTTCTAAGAGTTTCAAGTATAGGTACTTGCTCTGTGAAATTTTCTGGTATAAAAAAGGACCAACGATGCAGTCGCCTTACACTCCAGCCTAGACATTTAATTTTTCAGGATTTTGTATGCGAACTTCCTAAAAAATATCTGGGTTTGCGTCAGCCCAATACCGGCAGTTATGTTGATTAACAGTTCCGTACACAAGAAAAAAAGACTTGTCTGAACCATTCCCCGCACGCTCGTAGGAAAATAAAATAACATTAACTCATTCTTACTTTAAAACAGGACGCGAAACTATATTAGAAATTTTGGTTTAAACGTTAAAAATCCTTTGTTTAAATAATTTTCTTTTCTCTCCTTACTTCTCTATCCCATAAAAAGGATATTTGTGGCTATGTTATTATTAGTAACCTTTTTGTTTACCTTCATATATAAAAGCCCACATAGGCAAATATAAATCATAAGTACTAGATACAGTGAGTACTGGGTTTTTAAATATTTAACTAACTTTTTTACAAAAAAAGCGGATATTGTGGTAAAAAATGTGGTACTGCCACCACAAACGTTATTTAAATAAATGTTACCTTTGAACTACCCCTCATTGACGTCTCGGTAATGTCATCTAGATGGACCCAAAGTTAAATATGGATTCCAAACTACACTCAATGACACGATGTTTTATTTTAATTCATTAGTGTAGTAATAGGTTAATTTCACCTAATAAAAGATCATAAGAATAAATTTCATAACTATGACACCGCTCATATTTGACGGTCAAATACCGGATGACTGTGCTTGACATGTTTTGTAGTACCCTGTAGTTCATCCCACTTCTTTTTTATCTTCTTTGCTCCTGTATCGTAATAGCAGCAGTTGTATGTCGGTAGCTCATAGAAGGACTTATAAATAAATCACTGTGACTCCATTCTTAAGAGTCGCTGGTAAATTTACTTTACCTCTAGTAGGTATGTATGTAAATTAGTCTTATAGCGGAGTCACCTTAGCCCAAAAAATGTTAAAACCTCAGAACCCAGCGACTGTGTATCAAATTTAAAATAAACTATTGAACTTAATAGTTTATATCTTCTATAAAAATGTTTACCCCGAGGATGAATTTTTTTTCAAAATATGTACGGAAGTGGATAGATTGACTAATTCTTAGCAACTTTTGTTTTATAAAGTTTTTTCCGAAAGGCATTACTTTTCGAGTTATTCGCAATTGAAAATGTCAATTTTTCAACTAAAAAAACACGTTTTCAGGCGGTTTTTCGCAAGTAACTCGACAAGTAAGCATTTTATCCAAAATATCATTTTTACCAATAATGTAGCTTATAAAAGACAACAAGAATGGTGAGCTTACAATGTCCATAAACCTGATACAAACGAAGTTATAGCCCGTTGAAGGTTGGTTCTTATTCGTCAAATGCAAACATTAAAAGATTCAACGTAGTATAACCAAAAAACGATATATTTTTCGGGAAGAGCTCATTTTAACTTTTTTTAAGTACTTGAAAAGACCTTTATTTCTGTTTTTTATAAAAGTCTCTAGCTCTAAAATTTAGCGAGTTATGGTCAAAATAATGTTGATCTCTATTTTTTTGGATGAAAAAAATGTGAAAATCATCCCCTAATTACCACCCCAATTGAAAATAATCTTTGTCACCTTACAATTTAATTTTTTTATGTATTTGTAATATGCTTAGGAAATTTGACTGGTTTAAAGTGCATATTTTTAAAAAAATTTGAGCTTAAAATGATAGAGACATTTTTTTAATTTTGAAAAAAATAGCCTTTCTTCAAAATAACTCAAAAACCCTTAATGATGCGTAAAATTTTGTAGAATACAAAATTGTAGGCTTTTCTTTACCAAAAATTTTCGTTTTGTTTTTGTTTACGTATCATTAAGGGTTTTTGAGATATTTTAAAGAAAAGGCTATTTATTTCAAAATTACAAAAATGTCTCTTTTAAGTTAAGCTCAATTTTTTTCAAAAATATGCACTTTAAACCTTCCTGAGCATATTACAAATACAAAAATAAAGTGAATTGTAAAGTGACAAAGATTGTTTTCAATTAGGGTGGTAATTAGGGGGTGATTTTCACATTTTGTCATAAAAAAAATAGAGATTAACTTTATTTTGGCCATAACTCGCTTAATTTTAGTGCTAAAGACATTTGTAAGAAACAAAAATAAAGGCTTTTTTAGGTTCTTCAAAAAAGGTATTATGAGCTTTTCCCAAAAAATGTATCGTTTTTTGGTTATATTACGTTAAAACTTTTAATGTTGGCATTTGACGAATAAGAACCAACCTTAACGGCTATAACTCCGTTTTATTGGTCCATGGACATCATAATCCCACCATTCTTGGTGTTTTTTATAAGCTACATTTTTGCTAAGAATGATATTTTTGATAAAATGCTTACTTTTTGTTATTTGCGAAAAACCGTCTGAAAACGTGTTTTTTTAGTTGAAAAATTGACATATTCAATTGCGAATAACTCGAAAAGTAATGCCTTCGAAAAAAACTTTTTAACACAAAAGTTGCTTAGAATTAGTCAATCTATCCATTTCCGTACTTATTTTTGATAAAAAAATTCCACCTCCGAGAAGGGGTGGCATTCACCCTCAGGGAAAAAGCGGCAATTTTTGAGGGGTAAACATTTTTATAGAGGATGAGATTATGTCTACATTTATAAATTAAAATTTATCTTTTTTTATTTAGGAAAATTGCAATAGAAAATACATATATTTACAAATATGTATTACCATTTATTGTGTTTAAATTTATAAAACAAAATAAAAATAATATTTTGGGATTAAATAAAACCTAATAGGTTTTTTGTGGACAGACAAATATACTTAATTGGTCAAATGTTGGAAGAAATTATGTGACCTTCTTTGGGATGGGTGGCAGTACTTTTTGTATAAAATTAAGTATTTATACCTTTGGATAACAAATTGTCAGTCCATCGAAAGTCCAAAGAGATGTTACATTAAACACCTTTTCCAAGTTGTCATTTTTTTTCACATATCCAATAAGAGCATCAAATTTGTTATTTTTTAAATCACTCAAAGCTCCAGTTGGTGTACCATTTTTAAATACGTGGCCGTAAAACAAATTCATTTCAGTGTTGAGCACAACATACTGCACCTAAAATAACAAAATATACATTTACAAAATAGATTTATCGCCAAAATTGGTTGTAAAGTGTATTTATTCATATTTACTCATTAAATTTTCGGTAGTTGACATGCTTCTTTACTTACACAACTAATAGTCTGGTCAACATGTACCTTTTTGGATGAATTTTTTGCATATTCTCCTAAAATTACGATCAAGGTGTCATTCGATTCGAATATTATGTAGAAAGTTTAAGGAAAAGTCTCAAAAGGGTCCGATGAAAATTGCAAAAGTTATAAACAGTTTTAAAAAAAAGTAGGGGTTTGATTTTTTTTTTAATCTCGAAAACTATCAAAGATATTCAAAATTTAAAAAAATAAGAGAGAAAATTTTCAAAAAAAAGTCCTGCCTCACGAAACTGTATCTTTAATTTTTATAATTTTTTACAGAGCCCTAAAAATAGCGCTAAAAGCAATTAGTCTGGCTTCCGCGCGTGTTGCTACCGTGCCCG
>JAHBCN010016848.1:0-19009 GCA_019359885.1 Listronotus oregonensis | reverse complement strand
CCTGTATGAAAAATTTTCCCCAACGCAACTTCCAGATAGAAAAACCTTTTTTGGAAGTAGACCGTAGATTAGGGAAAAAGGGTAAATTTTCTTTTTTTTTTTTGTAATTTTTTGCAATAATGTTTTTGGAAGTTTTGCCATTTCCACCAATAAGGGGCGGCCGAGGTCCGTAAGAACCCTTTTGAGGAGGATTTTACGTGCCGGGAACAAAATCCTTTAAAGTACCAGGATTATGGGATTAAAATTTCCAAAAAATGTGTGGCAGGTTTTCCAACAATTTTGTTCCTTCTTTTTCCCAACGTGTCAGGCATTACTACCAAAATTTTTCCCCGTTTGCAGTTTTCAAAGAAATTTTAAAAAAACCAAAAATACTTTTTGGGAGGGCGGAATTGGGGGGAGGTTTTTAATTTCCAAACACTCTTTTATGGAGGAAGAAAATCCATTTCGTCAATGTCGTCCCAGGAAAATTTTTCTTTAAATGTGGCAGGGTATTGTTGGGAAATTTAATTGGGCCCTTTTTTTTTACCCAAATTAAACGGCGAACTTGCTTTGAGCCCGTTTACTGCTGAAAAAGTTCTTTAAATTATTAATCAAATAACTTTTATGACGATGGAGCTTTTTATTTTACTATATTTTGAACTTATCTAAATAACCCCTTTGGGGGGAAAATTGAGTTGAAAATGGACCAATTCAAGGCCACCTGCCCCCTTTAAACCAAGGGTTTTTTATTTATGGAGACCCCTTTTTTAAAATCTAGTTCCCCCACTCCCTACGAACAGTAGAAAGTTAAGAAAAAAATTGTAAAGTTTGGAAAATGGGAAAAAGCCTCGAATTTTATTGAGTTCGTCGTTCAATATTGTCGAGGGAAGGTGACAACATTTGTTGTGGCTTTTTGACTTAAATTTTTTCAAAAATTTTTTTTAAATTTTTTTTTTTTTTCCGGGGAATTTTGATTTTTTAGCAAAAATTAATAAAAATTTTTCCGTCATGCAATAAAACCTTTTTTTTTTTTCTCAAAAAAAGTGAGATGAAAAAATAAAAAAGGTAAAGAAGTTGTTTTTTTTTGACGCTTAATCAAGCAAAAAAAATTAAATTTCCCAAAAAAAAGGAGTGTTTACTTTTTTTCCAATTTATTGCTAAGATCCCCCCCCCGGACGCCAGTGGACCTTAAAATTTTTAAATTTTTTGGTAAATTGCCTCTTAATCAACAAAAATATTTTTAAAATTTTCAAAAAATCAATAAATATTTTTTAAAAAATTAAAAAAAAAATATTTTTTTAAAAATTTCACCCAGTATCTTGAAAACTGTGCATTTGAATTTTTTCATATTTTTAAAAAGTTCCCTTACAAATCTTGTTATTTTTGAACACCCCTGTATATACAAAAAATAGATTATCCGTATTTCCCTTGTTAAATCAAATTTTAAAAAAATATTTAGTATTTTAGCAAATGATAAGCAGAGAAATTATTACACATATATTACAATATTCTTTGGGCTACTTGCCAGATTTGCAAAAAAAGGACCAAATTAGATAAGGTACAAGACATGTACCGCGTGTACAGGGTAGATTGACCCTGAACTTACACATCACATGATAAAGAAACTTTAAATAAAAGATCCTTTTAGTACAGTGGATGGGGACAAAAAAGGTGTTTGACCTCCGGATTTTTTTACAGTTTCAATTTTTTAAAAATTTAAATTAAGTTGCTTTTTTCCCCCTAATCAAAAAAAAGGTGTTTTTTTAAAGGGGGAAAAACCCCCCCCTTTTGTTAAAAAAAAAATTAAAAAAAATAGAAAAAGACTTTAAAAGGAAATTAAAATCATAGCTAAATATGTAAATAATCTATTTTTATGTTGGATTATAAAAAAAATTTTTTTTTTAAATTTTTAACCCTTAAAAAAAACCCCTTAATAACAAAATTACAAAAAAAAAAATTTTTTAATTCCTTCGGGAAAAAAAAAATATGTTTTAAAGGTTTGGATAATAAATATTTAACTACCATACTTAACCTTTAAATAACCACCCCTTATAAGATTTACAAAAAAATGACAAATTAAAACAATTTGATGATACATAATTATATACCCGGAAATAAAGCTAAACAATGGCAAAACCTCAAAATTTTTTGTCCTGCATCGATTTGCATAAAAATTTGGAATTAGGCGCTTCTAACCTTCTACTTTAAATTCTATTTTATGGTAATGTGCGCTGTTTGTTTTTTTAAGGGTGAAAACTACCCCTAATTGTCAAAACTTATGGAACAACATTTTAAACCTTAAGATGGGTAAAATTTGGTTTGAATTAGTTGATTTATGATTGTTTTATGCTTTGGAAAACAATTTTAAAATATTTCAACCCTTAAAAATTAACCCTTGTTAAAGCTTAAAGTAAAAAAAAAAATATTAATTTACCACAGTGATAATTTTAGAATGCTGTTGCTTAAAATATGTACTAATTTCATTTCGCAACTTTTCGACCCTTATAAATCAACCCTTATTATAGATTAATTTAAAAAAAATATTTATCCCCAAAAAATTAATAGCTATAATTGATAATATATTTAATATTTTATAATTAAAATATTTAAATATATTAAAAATATTACTGCCTGAAATATTACCAATTTTATTCTTTTGCAAATTTTCAATCCTTTAAAACCACCCCTTACAACATTGCACTTCTGATAAACCAATATAACAGATATAAATAGGAGAAGAAAGTAGAATTTCATACAAAAATTACACCGGTAAAAGTATAAAGTTTACCGGTTTTATAGAATATTATGCTCCGAAGTGGGCTATTCGAATTTTTCGAAAAAAAAGTTGATTGGTTTTTTAAACATAACTCCTTTAGTTTTAATGATAAAAAGTTTTTTCAAAAACATTTTCGTAGGGTTTTGTAAGAGGTTCAATGCTATGTAAATTAAATCCTTTTTAATCCCTTAGTTTTAAAATGGGATGAGTTTAAAGGCTAGAATAAGGTGGTGCTCGCTCGTAAATAGAGGCTTTAAACGGCCGCATCTGGCCTAATATTTATTGTACAGAAAAATCTATACAATAAAAAGTCTTTGTTATCAAAAAAGCTTTAGTTCGGTACTCTAGCATTTTTTTCGTATCTCCAGTATTGGTGGAGTTATTTTAAAGAAAATGGCTATTTTTACGAAATTGCGGAAACTCGTTTTTCACAATAAGCTCCAATTTTTCTACAATTAAGCATTTTAATTTGGTTAAACTTCTAGAATGTATTAATAATACATATATAAAAAGAATCGCAGAAGGGTAGAGATCTATTTTAATTAAGAGGGGAATTAGGGGGTTGTTTTTAATGATCTTTTCGTAGAAAAAAGTAGGAATTATTATTTTTATCATAACTCGCTCAATTTTTATGCTAAAAACTCTTTCTTTATTTTTTAAAAAAAGGTCTTATTATATACTTTTACAAAGCCCTTATATGTTTTCCTTAAAAAATGCAAACTTTTCCCGCTATTTGACTTTGAATCTTTCAAATTTAGTATGACGAACAAAAGCTAACCATTAACAAGCCGTAGCTTGGTCTGTATTGGTTGTAAAGAAATTATAAAATAACATTTTTTTTTAATTTTCTTATAAGCTACAAATTTGCTTCCACAGTTTTTTTGATAAATGCATATTTTTAGAGTTCTTGAAAAACCCATTAAAAACGTCGATTTTTTCGTCGAAAAACTTTTACTTTTAATCGCGAATAACTCAAAAAATATTACTTTTACGAAAAAAGTAAAGGAACATTTTTCACTTAAAATCACTTTCTTTATCGATTTCTGTAGTTAAAATGTAATAAAAAATTTCCACCCCTAAGAAATGGCAACCACCCCAAGGATAAAAGCAAACCACGGCATGATATAAACTTTGATCCTTGGGCTATTTCCTATCTTCTGTAAAAATTTCAGGTTTAAATCCATTTTTACAGGACAAAAAAAAAAAATTCTAGCCCAAAATGCTTTTTATTTCCTTTTACTATTTAAAGGGGAAATTAAAAAGAAATCCTTTTAAATTAAAATGAAAAATAATTTAAATTTAATAAATAAAAGAAATTTGGGAAGTTTCCCTTTTTTTGTTGTTTCTTTTTTATTAATGAGGTAATGTCGCAAATAACATTATTATGGCCCAGAGTCCTAGACCAAAGCGTTTTTCCTCTTACAAATCTGGCAAGTAAATATTTTGTAATAAAGGGCTCCGCCACAACAATATAAAGTGAGTCTACAAATATGTTATTTATCATAATTATCCTATTATTTCGTACATTGATGAACAAATAAAACTCTTATCGTAAAAGTATCAAGTTTATTTATAAAATCTCTAATTAAAAAGGAGTGTGTATATATTTGTCGTCCTGTATCTATGAAGTATTTTGCACATTGCCAGAAATCCGTCAAGGCCGATTTGGAGTACCTCCTCCACCCATTGTTATTAATAAAAAATAACAGGTTGATACTGATAAGCATTTCTGTGCGTTTACCTTTATTTAAAGCACACTAATTTAAAAAAAATATATTTTTGTCTCAAGTTTTATGTGGATAATAATGTGTTGCCTTTAATACACTAGATCAGACTATTTATTAACTAATTTATAGTTAAATTTGTCGATATAACAGTACTATAATGAAGCTACTAGCGCTATTATCTTTTTTACTCATAACACAAAGTTGGTGTTCGACTATTAAAACTAATTACATACTAAACAACGAAGAACTTGATTGGTGGCAAAAAGCAGTATTTTATCAAGTTTATCCAAGATCTTTTAAGGATAGTAATAACGATGGAGTTGGAGACCTTCAGGGTAAGATTTTATTTTTTTTTTTACTAAATTAGTTATTAAAAGCCAAAAAAAAAAACGAGTGATTTAATCAACTCCAAAGATATTTGTTTTTTTTTCACATGATGAAAGGATATAGGACTGATTTTTTTATTAGAATGCTATAGACAAGGTGAGAAAACACCATTTTTTCCCTAAAAGTATTAATAATTCTTGAAGCAACTCTATCAACAAATTTTACATAATTTTAAATATATTCTGGGGGTTCTATTGAAGCAAATTTTTAAAATATCTCTTTTCTACGAGATCAGTCAAGAAAACGTGGTAATACAAACATATATCGTCCAAGCTTGAAACCCTTTATAAATTCCAAAAATCAAGAACCAGTTCTTTTTTATTCTTAAAAACTTAAAAGATTCAATCCCCGATGAGGCCAAAAGTTTCCATTTTTTGGCGGAATTTGTTTTAAGTTGGGCAGAAAGCCCACGAAATAAAGGATTTTTTTTATATTGATGACAGCCCACGAAGACTTGTATAAAGCCCAAGAACTAGGTTCCGTCGGTTATAGATTTTTAGATATTTAACCCTTATTATTCTCCAGTTGCGTCAATATTGTCCAAGTATAGTTTGTCTCAAGGTATACCGTGTTAGCTCTTGCCTTCATTTATGGATTATACCTGCCGACAGCAATAAAACTGCGGATCGGTAGGTATTAAAGGACAGAACATTAGGGACGGACTTTAATAATATAAAGATTTATAATTTATTGTTTATTTAGGTAAGTATAATAATAAAATTACATTAAGAAATTAAATATGTATATGCAAAATTTTATTAAACTTATAACTGCATTATAAATACATAATTACATTTTTAATCTAAATATCAAAATCTAATTCTGTTTCACTATTAGAGTCATCATTGAGATTAATTACAATAGGATTTATGTTGTTTTGGATAGAAATGTAAGAGTCCTCAATTTTTATAATGTTCTGTAGTGAATTTTTTCAGCTCTCAACTAGTATGTTAGTAATTACATTTTTTATCAAATTTATAACACTGGGACTTAAAGTATTTGTAACATTTTCCGCTCTGATCTTTGATTTTACTTGGTTCCACAAATGCTCTATGGGGTTAAACATACAGTGATACGGAGGAAGCCGTAAGACAGTATGCCCAGCCTGTTCAGCCAAATTATCACATACATATTGTTTTTTAATTGTATATGAATTAAGGACTTCAAAAGATGCGTTTTTTTGAAACTAAATTCAAAATAAATATCATTTTCAACAAATATTCCTGGGTTTCAGTTTTTGAACTTTATGAAGCTGGTGTTTTTTGTAGCAGACGGCTGTGGTAGCTTGCGTTATCCATGACAATAACACTGTTGTTTGGAATATTTTTTAAATGATAATTTTGAAACCAGTTTTCAAAAGTTCTGCACTTGTATCCTCCTGATAATCCAAGCTAGAATCCTTAAATTCTTTGCAGACAACAGGAAGCAGTTTGGGACAAATCCGTCTTCGAACCAGCGTGATTATGGTAATGCTTTTTCCTTTATTTGAAGGTGCTTTCGTCTGACAGTTGAATTTAAAACAACCCATCATTTGGATACTTTCGTGTGTATCGAACAATGTTTCATCAAGGTTGATGGATCTGTTTTCTAACCTTTTCTTTTAATTTCTTGGAGGTAATTAAATCTCCAAGTGGGAATCTGTGCGATTCCATTACTACATTTCTTTTGTCTATTTTGCGGGTATTTAAATCTTATTTTACAAACAACTCTATGGAGGGTGGCACGGCTAATATTTATATTGGTTTCGTCTTCGTCTAGCTTCTTTTTTCAGTTTTCCTAGAAAACTCCGCTTTCATAAAGACAATATATTTTCCTTCTTATTAGGTCCTGATCATTTTTGTCCATACGGTGAGATTGAAAATCACTACGTATTTTTCTTTTGTTCAATTCATCACTAATAATTATATCCCTTTAATGATATTGGAGTTTATGTAAGTAGACAGGTTTCTTTTAAAGTTTTTTGTTTAATTAGACCCTACTGATTAAAGTTTCATACACATTTTTCACTACCTGTTTTGCATCTAATGACAAATGATTTCGACGCGACATAGTTATATTCTCGTAAAACAACTTTTTCGAAACGCAATAAAAACGATTATTCAACACTGCCACTAAAATATTAGCCAAAAATATTTATATGCCTAATGGTTAATACTCAAGAAATATCTGGCCCACCCTGCCCTTTTGAACAAATGGGTTTACCCAATAACGATATACTTTGAGACAGACTATACCGAAACATGCATGCATGTATTTTACGGCACCTTTTGAGACAAGCGGTAGTGCCATTACGGACGTTATACAAAGAACTACTACCTCTGAACTACCCCTTGTTAACGTCTGGCTAATGTCATTTAGACGGATCCTACAGTTTAACATGGGTTCCGAATCCCGCTGATCTTTTAGGGTGCATTGACTCAACGCGGCATTGCTCCAAAAACTCAGTTACGATTGTTACAAACTAACCACCCGACCAATAAACAAACTTTTTTCTTATTTGCTTTTGCTTGATATATCACTTTTTTACTATTTTTACTTTAGAAATAGTTATACCATAAGATAAGGATGGCGAACCTTTATTGATATACGTGCCATTTTTTATAACAAAATAATTAATGACCATATAAAGCGAAAGGGGTGGGAAAAAGCCGTTTTTCTAGCATGGCACAAGTAAGCTATCGCAAAAGGCAAAGTAACGCAAGCGCAGTACTTCAATATTTAAAAATGATGAGGCGTCATCTGGCACATCCGCCAAAATATTTTAATTATATCAAAGTAGTTTTAAAGCAGGCAAAAATTGTTACAATAAATTTATTCTAATTCTACAAATAAGTGTCAAATCTTCTGAACTCGGTCAGTGACACCCTGTGTATGTTTTTTTTCTAGCCAATAAAATTATCCATGATAATAATCTTGCTTTTTAAATCACTTTAATACACAATACAAGAGTAACATACAGATTTATGTTTATTTAAACAGCTGAAAAAAAAATTGTGCAACTTCTGCTGTTGCAAACTGAATGCCAAATAATTTGTATTAGGTTCATACTTTGATACTTTTAGCAAAATGCAAGCTACACTAAATTCATATATACTACCAGTTCCAAATAAAGTTTTTTATTTTATTTATTTCTATAAATAATAAGTCATAGGCATTACTAGATAAAAATATTCTTAAGATAGCAAAAGCCATCTACTTTAGACAGCCAAATGTGTCTAGAATTGAATTCCACGTTTTTATCATTGACATTTTTACTTATATTGCCTAATATTCTTTATATTTGGAAATGGCATGGGAATACTAGCACATGTCCATAGACAACATTAATTTTCAAAGCCACATAACATTAATCTATTTAAAGTATTGTGCAATTTCTTCCTCAAAACATCAGTAGTCTCGTTTACAATGCATATTGTGTCTATGAGGTCAAATATCATGGATTTTTTTTAGATAGCAGTAAGATAAAAATTGTCACTCTTGCAATACAGCACTATTGTTTGTTATATATATATATATATATATATATATATATATATATATATATATATATATATATATATATATATATATATATATATATATATATATATATATATATATATATATATATATATATATATATATATATATATATATATATATCCGGTAGCGTAGTGTAGATCTCGGCTCGCGCACGGCGATCGGGTTCGACTCCACGCCGGGAGAAATTTTTAGGTAGTAGTTATTTAAAATACGTCCGTGGTGGCACTACCGTTGTCTAAAAGGTGCTGTGAATGCAATATTTGCATGTTTCAGTGCTTGGACAGCGTTGACGGAAGAGTGGGTTAAACATCGGAATACCCGTTGTACTTAGGAGCATATAGTATATGAATATGCCTTGCATAATTATATGTATATGTATATGAAAAATCCTTCGTGAGCTGTCACAAAGATTAAATAAATATATTTAATATATATATATGTATATATATTTTATATATATATATATATATATATATATATATATATATATATATATATATATATATATATAATATATATATATATATATATATATATATATATATATATATATATATATATATATATATAAAATAAAAATATATATATATATATATATATATATATATATATATATATATATATATATATAAAAATAATTGCAGAGAAAAAAGGATTTCAAATAAGTTAACTTAAGGTCCCTTGACACCCCAACAATTACAATTTAAAATCTTATGAAGGGAAAAAAGCATAAAAATTTAGAAGAAAATTAGGCCCAGATAAACTAATACTTTTAAAAAACAGTTTTTTGATTTATTTTGCAGGAGTAATCCAAAAATTGGACCATATAGTCGATTCTGGCGCCGACGCTGTATGGCTATCACCAATTTACCAGTCACCAATGGTTGATGGCGGGTATGATATCAGCGATTACCGAGCTATAGCTCCAGAATATGGCACATTAAATGATTTTAAACAATTAGTCAGTGAGGCTCATAATAAAAGTTTAAAAGTTATATTAGATTTTGTGCCAAATCACACAAGTGATGAACATGAGTGGTTTCAAAAGTCAGTCAACCGAGAGGAAGGATATGAAGATTATTATTTTTGGGCCGATGCAAAAGTTGATGAGAATGGAACTCGAGTTCCTCCCAATAACTGGGTAGGTGGTTAATTATATGCCTATTTTTTTAATCCATTACAAAGAAAGCAGAGTAGAATACGAATACTCCAAAAGAAACAGCGCTATGTCATCATTCTACAGAACCAGCTAAATACTGTCAGTGGATATTACCAATAATTATTTTTATTAAAAAGATAATAGCAATAATTATTTTTTATAAGTGTTTGTCCTTAAATGTTGTAGAGATTTTATTGGTAAATTAGCAAGAGTGATGAAAGATACCCTTGGGGTTCTTTCACATAGGGAGCTTCACGTCCATCGCTCCGGGAGCGTTTATCGCTCCTACCTACCGCCCATTCACACAGGAAGCCATTTTAGCTCCTGGCTTCTTCAGCTCATTCGTAGAATGGATCGCACCCACGCTGTTGCCATATACCCTCTCGACTGTCGACACAAATTTCGACGACAGAAATGCTAACGATCAAGAATGTTTTGGGTACATCCAATCTACCCAAAAAGCGATGGAGCAGGAGTTTTTACCACGCATTACCAAGAACTTAGACGGGATGAAAAAAAGCTTTTTAATTATCTTCAAATGTCTTCTGCTTTATTTGATGAGCTCCTAGATAAGGTGAAAAATAGTATTTAGCTTGAAAATACTACCCAACTTTTTACGACTTCATTTTGGTCCTTGTACATGTCTAGACTTTTATCCAAAAGAGCAGGTCGGTTGCAAACAGCACTGATTAATAGGTCCACATCGTAACGTGCTATGATGACTGAGTGTCAAGCGGGAAGAAAGGAAGAGCCGTTTTCACTCCTCTTGTAAAAGCCCCCATTATTTTGTTTTGCATTTTGAGGAGGGGACGCGGCTCCCCGGCTTGAGGAGCAGTAGGCATAAGGGCTCTCGTCTCTCGAGACGTGGCAGCTCTGGCTCTTTGTCTGGAAGCTCCATTGGACTCGATTCATTTTGGTGCTGAGAGCCGTCCTCTCTCTCGGGAGCAAGAGACGGAAGTTTCCCGTGTAAAAGAACCCTTAGGTGTCAATAAAAATAGGACAACATTTGAATGGGTGGCTGGAGCAACGTTGGATGTGACTTTTTCAAATTTTTTTTTTTTTTTTGGTGGAATAAAATTTATTGTAAGGTCTCGAAATAACCGCTACACAGTGCTGAATTCAACAATTCATTTATGATTTTCACCAGTTTTCGATACCTTAAAACTGGTGATATGGTGAATAGGTGATACAAGAAACTTTTTTAATTTTTCAACCCTTCACCATATTGTCAATAATAGCGAAAATTTTAACTGTTACCTTATTATGTGAATGGAGAGTAATATTTACAAGTTTATGTACGTTTCGCATTAAATTTGCAATCATTTATTAAGCTTGCATTTTTACAATTCTCACTCATTATTGTATGACGCGACGCGCAATCGCTTTTTTTTTGCTAAAATGGTACCCACTTACTAGTGAATACGAATATGTTTGTGTGTTTAGAAATTAAACTGTACACAATTTTTGGTGCCCATATTTAAAATTAGTTAAAGATCCCGTAAAAGATATTTGAATTCCCTGCGCTTGCTTTCCAAATCAGACTTACAGACTGGCTGGGGAAATTGAATACTTAAATGAAGGGTACTATCGTCAGCAAATCTTTGAATTTGGATTTTCGTGAAAAAGAGAAGATCGTTAATGAAGTAAAAAACGGGTTGAAGATTTGAAGCATAAATAAAGTTCAATCTCTTATAAAATTATGTGCTTCTGTTAGCTCTAAAGTATATTATATAAACATTTAATTGGACAACTTAACAGAACAAATAAAAAAAGAACCTATTTTCATGTATAAAGGTATTATATTATAAAATATTTTGTTTAGTTGCGTCTTTACCTTTAGTAATTTTTCGTATATATAGTCGAGAAAATGAGGCAAAAAGTTCCGTTTTTTTTTCACAGGGTCAATGGGAATGCGGGGGCATTCGCTTGCAAAAATTATTTGTAAAATTCCCCCGTAATTTCCGGGAAGTAAAAACCGGAAATTGCATTGCTGCAGCCAAAAATGCATTTATAAAATGCATTTTCTGAGACGCATTTTGGAAGATTTGATAACTTTGTAAATAAGAAACAGAACTGGCTTAAGTCGGGTACCCGGAGGTTTTTGAGGACGCTGATCACGATTATGATGTTTAAATTGACCCACAGCTGACCTGGAGCTCAGGAATGCCGATGAACGTCATCTCCGTGGAACTCTCAACCTAGACCTGAACGATTTTCCTGCAATATCGACAAAAACAACCCAAAAATCATTGAGTGGGGGTTTTTTAGAGCGTTGAGTCCAAATTTCATGTTGAAAACGACCCCCGGACACCAGGTGCGCCCCAACTCAGACCTGAACGTCATCTCCGAGAATTTTCCCGATAAGATCGACAAAAACAACTCGAAAATCATTGGGTTATCCCCTTAACACCTGGTGCACCGGAACCTGGCCCTGGATGCCATGGATGCCATGGAACTTTTATCGTGACATCGATGCTATTACTGTGACTGTAAACCAAACCGGATGTCTTAGAGACCGGCGTCAATACTGCAATTGATGTGTGGAATTGTTGATTCTAGATTATGTGAGGAGAAAAACCTTCGCAGATGGCACCCAAGGCCAAGTTCCGGTGCACCGGCGGGTTCGGAGGACCGTTATTAACATGAAATTCAGATAGAGCGCCCCAAAAACCCCTCTTAATGTTTTTCGGGTCGGCTTTTTCGATCATGTTAGGAAAACCCTCGGAGATGGCGTCCAGGGCCAGGTTCCGGTGCACCAGGTACTCAGGGGATTGTTTTTGACTTATAATTTGGATTCTGCGCCCCAAAAAACCCCCGCTCAATGATTTTTGTGTTGTTTTTGTCGATATTGTCAGGAAAATTCTCGGAGAAGACGTCCAGGTCTAGGTTCGGACGCACCAGGTATCCGGGGGGTATTTGCTGCTGCCATTTTTGAATTCAGCGATCTAAAAACCCCCGAACGCTGAGTTTTTCTGCTTCCCCGCGTGAATTTTGGGAGAGCTCCAGGTCGGCTGTGGGTCAATTTGAACATTCTAATCGAGATCAGCGACCTCAAGAACCCCCGGGTACCCAACTTAAGCCAGTTCTGATTCTTATTTACAAAGTTATCAAATCTTCCAAAATGCGTCTCAGAAAATGCATTTTTTTAATGCATTTTTGGCTGCAGCAATGCAATTTTCAGTTTGTACATCCCGGAAATTACGGGGGAATTTTACAAATAATTTTTGCAAGCAAATGCAAAAAACCGCATTCCGATCCGACCTGCGGAAAAAAATCAAGAACTTTTGGCCTTTATAGTGCTTCATTGCATCGGCTAATATTATGGTTGGTTATTGTAATATTTATATTGTGTATATTTTTTCTCTAGGACCAATTTCTTGTAAATTAAGTACTTAATTATAAATTAGTATCTTACATATTTATTTAAAATATTCTTATATATATTTTAGGTCAGCGTGTGGCGTAATTCTGGATGGACGTGGAACGAACAAAGGCAGCAATACTACTTTCATCAATTCTCTTATAGACAACCGGACTTAAACTATTATAGCGAAAAAGTACATAAGGAAATGAAGGTAAAAATTTTAAAATTTAAGGATAAGTATAAAAAAAATAGTAGGATTTTACAAAATAAACTAAAATAAAGTCATTTTCACATCGTAAAAGTGATTTTATACCAAGCAGAATAACCAAAAATATAAATTTAGAGCTTTTTCCTACTTTTATGTTTTTTTTGTTATATATATTTAAAATTTATTTTTAAAGATTTCAATACAAAATACTTTCTGCAATTAGACTAAATTTGGTAAAATAATGTTTATAAGTTATCCTGTCTTTCATTATATTAGGTTAAATGAAAGATGTCTACACTTCCATTGTCTAATTTACTAGATATACAACTTCAGATAAATACTAAATTCGATATACATATTTCAAAATTATATATTAATCCTTTTGTAATTTTTCCTTAAAGCAGTTTCTGTTTCTTATAAAATTTCAGACACAATATTTTAAGTCAAGCAGATTAGACGCAATTGTTTAAAAAAAAATGTTCTTCTGAACTTGCACCTACTTTGAACTTTTTACAAAGGGTGATCAAATTAGTGCTTTAGGATTTTTTAAATAAAACACAAAAATTGTCCCGTGTTAAAAATATGTTTATTTTATTCAAAAGGGCATCTAATAACAATTATGTTTAAAAATTAATATCGTTGCAATGAGCACCACGACTTTGTTGACAGTAGCGCATTCGATCACTCCAATTTTGCATCACTTTTTCACACATTTGGGCTGGTATCTCGTTGTTATCCATGTTTCTAATGTTAAATTTTAAATCCTTAATTGTTGCTGGATTGTTAGCATAGACCTTCGATTTCACATAACCCCACAGGAAGAAGTCACACGGCGTCAAATCAAAAGACCTTGATGGATAATTCACTGGACCATTTCTTGAAATAACTTTATCGCCAAACTGTTCTTGCAATAAAGCGATGGTTTCGTTGGCGGTATGGCACGTAGCGCCATCCTGTTGGAACCAGAATTCATTTAGTTGGTTTTCAGTAACAACTGGAAGAATTAATCGTTTAACATTGCCCCATACCAAACGCCATTTTCGGTGACACGCTGCCCTTCAGCATTTTCGAAAAAATAAGGGCCAGTGACACCATGGGCATGAATGGACAACACACTGTAACTTTTGCCGGATGCAACGGTGTTTCTTCATATGCTTTAGGATTCTCCTCGCTCCAAATTCTACAGTTTTGCTTATTCACAAAGCCATTTCATCAAAAATTGGCTTTATCGCTAAACATTACAGTCCGATGAAATAATGGATCTTCAGTCAGAAGTTCAAGCGCCCAAGCAGCAAACACACGACAGAGATGATGATCATTAGGCTTAAGTTTTTAAACCAGTTGAATTTTGTATGGATACAAACCTAAATCCTTTCTTAAAATCGTCCAGGTTGATCAACGACAAATTTGGAGTATCTTGAACACTTTGTCTCACAGCTTTAACATTGCCCGCATCTCTCACTTTTCTAACACGATTTGGTCTTAGATTATTTAGTAACGTAAATTCACTTTTAAATTTCTTGACAACGTTACGAATCGTTTGTTCACTTGGTCGATGATGTGGACCATAACGTGCACATAATCCGCGCCAAGTCTCCTTTACAGAGCATTGGTTTTGGTAAATTTTTTAATAATTTCGCAACATTCCTATGGCGTTAAATGCTCCATGGTATAAATTTTCTAACCTACACAACTGTCAAATAAGAATGATTATCACATGTACAGTGTTGTCAATATACCACTTTAAAATCCTAAAGCACTAATTTAATTACCCCCTATTATAAGAAGACCCTTTCCCAAGAGAGCTAAAAACTCTTACTTTTAATTATAAATCCATCTCCTGTTTTTAATTGTTTGCAAAGTCTTAAAAAAATTAATTAATTTTCAAATGTTAAGATATCTGAGCAAAACATGAACGTATCTACCATAAACACTACTGATTTCATCACAAAAGATCAACAGTAGATCTTTTGTGACTTGTTTTGCAACTTTCACGGTCTTTCACATAAATTTTATACTTGGATCTCTAGTTTTCTTTTTAATCTACATATATCTGTTATGGTAGTTGGACCCTCTTCTGGATTCTAGCTCGAAATCAAAGTTAGAATACCTTAAGGCATATTACGGCACGGACAAATAACAATCTTCTACCCTACCACTCTATTATTTATTTTCTCAAGCCAGACCATAAGCCTGATTTTTAAAACCGGGGCAAAGTAATGCTCACGAAACTAAATATTATTAAATACGGGATGGAGACACCCAAAATCTGGATCGGTTTAGGGCTTCCAGGCACAATAATGTATACTGTTAAGAAAAAAGTCAGCAATCTCTCATGATCTACATGTGAGCGGCAAAGTTGCAGAACAAAGAATTATTTAGTCTTGTGGAAATTACTTACGGCGATGACCTTAAATGGCATAAACACATTTGATCCATGGATAAATAAGTAATTTTACCTTTATGACAGCCCACGAAGTCTTGTATGAAGCCTTCATGTACCTTATTGCCTTTGGCTTTTCTCCTCCGAGCTCTGTAAACCTAAGTCTGCGGAGTGTTTTACATTTGAATCTTATAAGCTCAGATATTAACCTTACAGGCTCAGATATTTGTTTCTTTCCCTGACAGAACCTGCATAGGTTAACTGCTTATCTTTTAGACACGTTCTTTTCATATGCTTATTTAGCTTACAATTTCCCGTAAATTGACCTACTGCTATAGGTAGGCGTCCACTGGTCGGTATCACATCGCACGGATCGTATTTTTTTTGTGTACTGAGTTAATTGTTTCGGATCATCAAAATCGGAATCGGCATCAGTATTTTCCCTTCTTATTAGCTGATTTTGCGCGAAGTGGACGTTATGTCGTCACTTTAAAGAAAAAGAAAACGAAAAGAAAATGAAATGGAAAGTCTGGGAGCATGATATAACTATAAAAAGTCCAAGATTCGGAGAATATAGCATTTTATTTTGTGAGTTTGTTCAAGATTATATAAAATTCTTTCAATATTTTCGAGTGTCGCAGGATAGTTTTTAAATACTGTTAGGTATTTTTAAAGCAACAAAAATTAGTACATACAATATTGTTTTCTAATAAAATCCTGAAAAGAAAACACTATGCCTGCTTGTACTTGTCGGTATTCGCACTATCAGCATCAGCATAAAGTTATGTAGTTAAATAAAAAAAAACCTCTCGGTGCGATGCGTACCGTCGGGGCGATGCCGACCACTGGACGCTTACCTCATTCTTACCGCCTTGCAGCTGTACCTCAGTAGTCTGAGAAAAACTTCGACAAAAAGCCTTTAACTACCTTTCTTGCAGTTGCTCTGGTGGTTGTATCCCCTAGTTACTTAATTTTCAGTATATTTAGTGTTTAATGGATGCTGTTAAAAGCCTATCAGAATTACTGTGGGTATACCACCTTCTTGTTTAAGCTTTTTTTAGCTAATCTGTCTGTCTCCTCATACACTGGATGGTCTTTATGGCTTAGGGCTCTCTCCAAAGTCTGCTTATTGTACAGTCCAGTTTTCTTTAGAACAAATATAAAATCCCTTACCAGTGTAAAGCTGATTTATTTAAAGCTAATTGGCTTTATGGCTGGGTAACTGATCGATTAGATGACAATTTGCTTTCGTTATATCGCCCTTTCATTGATCTTCATAGGCGCAGTGTTGTATTGCTGCTATTTCTGTTTAGAATACTGTAATATATTTTTCAAGTCATATCCATATTTTCGTAGGTGCTTATTTCCACCCCAAGAAATCATTTTATCGAAGGGCGTCTTGTAAAAGGGTTTAATTCTGATTCCCTTCTAGTTTCGGCTCCCGATTCTAAAAATATAATTAAGGCATGGATCAACCTGCAACCTTAAGGTAGCAAACTTTGCCATACCAAGGTCTTTAACTCTAAAAAAAAACTAGATATCCAAAAAACATAAAATTATTATAACTATTACAAACATGTCATTTTTAGGACGTTTTAAAATTCTGGCTTGACGTGGGAGTGGATGGATTTAGAGTTGACGCCGTTCCACATATTTATGAGGATAATCGACTTCTAGATGAACCAAAAGACCCAAATTCAGATGAAACGGATCCAAATAGTTACGGTTATTTAAAACACATATACACTAAAGATCAGCCAGGCACTTACGAGCTCGTATACAACTGGAGAGAGTTTCTGGATAATTACACTAAAACTGAAGGTGGAGACACAAGGTAACAATTAAGGGTGGTAACTTTTATGTTTTAATGTTTTTAAACGAGAGTAGATCAACTTTAATCAAGAGTCTTTTTAATCCCGGCATCATAAAATAGGAAGGGTTGTCCCATGAGCTAATTGTGCACTTTCCACTTCCATATTATCTTGTAATCTTTGTCAAATAAATCGAGTTGGTTTCGAAATTTTAACACATTTAAATTCTCTAAATGTACAAATAAAATTGCTCTTGCAGTTTTTTCAGTATCCCGTAAATATAACCAAAATGCTTCACCTTGTACACTGAAGAATTTAGTATTTTTAGAAAATAAAAAACAAATCATCATTATTTAACGTCATTGATTTTTGTACTTTTAATAGTTTTGTTCTAAAGGGAAAATATGTATTTTATCTTTGTTTAAAATGAGCCCTTATTATTTTTTAAATTTTGAAAATAATAAACTTTACCATTCTTTGTTATACATACAGGGTGGTCGATAATGAATGCGCCAAAAAGCAACCTAGTTTAAATTCGTGAAAATAACGATGTTGAACTAAATGTGCCTTAGCAAAATGTCGCTCAATAATGAGATACATGGTGTTATAGTTTAATTTTCGAAAGTGTTTCTCTCTAGCTCAAGTTGTTTCTGAGATATTGTAATAAAAACCGAGGATCAGGGGTTTCTGGGGATAAAGAATATGATTTTATTTTACTTTTTAACATAAAGTGTAGGTAACGCTAGTTACACCATATCAAACGCTATTTCATGCCATAACTTTCTTACTATAACCATTTTATTCTTTTTTATGGAAGTATGTGAGTGATGACTTTTTAAGAAAAAAAGGTGTACTACATTTATTTTGGTTAAACAAACCAATTTCTTAAACATTTTATTGCATAATCAAAAAATAGTTAACGAATTAAATAATGAAATTACTTTAACAAATGCCTAGAAGTGAATGGTGGACATTTTGCGCATTTGTTGAAGTGATTTCATTATTTTATTCGTTATTAAATGTTTTTTAATTTAGTGTTAACCATTTTTGACTGTGCAATAGAATGTTTAAATGCAAATATGTCGAAAACGGTTTGTTTAAGCGAACTAAATGTAGTACACCTTTTTTCTGAAGAATCATTACTCTATCACATACTTTCATAAAAAATAATAAAACGGAAATAGTAAGTAAGTTATGGCATGAAACAGTGTGTGGATATGGTGTAACTAGCGCCACCTACACTTTATGTCAAAAAGTAGAATAAAATCATACTCCTTTTCTCCAGGAACCCCTGATCCTCGGTTTTCATGTAAATATCTCAGAAACAACTTAAGCTATAGAGAAATAACAATTTCGAAAATTAACCGTATCGGCCGAGTGATGATCGCGTTGTTAAATTTAGCAATGGACTTAGCAATTGTTAAAAGTTAACAACGGTTTTGAATGTTTAACAAAATGTCAGATTTTGACAGTTTGCCTACTAAAATCATTGAATAACACTGACAACGTTTTGTTAAACATTCTAAACCGTTGTTAACCTTCATAAACCCGAGCGGGGTACAGCTGTACCCTAGACATGAATTTTTTGGTATATTTTCTAAAATAATTTTTCCTACTCAATTTCCTTCGAGCTATGTTTCTTAAATATATATCTAAATTGATATACAAAGGTAGAATAAATTGCTTTTTATTG
>JAHBCN010016847.1:0-19106 GCA_019359885.1 Listronotus oregonensis | reverse complement strand
TTACCTCTCCCACAATCTTCATTGTTTCACCTCGTAGGGTCAGAGGTCCTAAGCCCTATAAATTTATCCTTTTGGTAAAGGCAACTATGGCCGATTAGAAGGGTTTATGTTTAGTCCCTCCTTAATGAACCTTAAGTAAATCAACAGAAAGTTTATTTACCTTCTCTGCACATAAAACTAGGGCTTACAAAAAATATTATAAAAGCCTTAGATAGAAAAGAAAATGAGTTTCTTAATTTAAGAGGGAAAATCCCGCGTATTAGTAAAGCTAAGCTTAAAGAAGAAATGTTCGTTGGACTTCGAATACGAGAATGTTTTAGGGATCAAAATTTTAAAACTACACTTGAGACAGAAAAAAAGGGCATTGGATTGGACTTCAAAAATGTATTGAGCAACTTCCTAGGTAACAAAAAATCGGACTACAAACATCTAGTTAAAGAACATATCCAATTTTATAAGGCCCTAGGTTGCGATATGTCACTTAAACTGCATTTTCTTTACTTCTATTAAGCGTTCTTTCCTGACCATTTGGGTGCAGTTTTAGACAAGCAGGGCGAGAGATTTCACCGGCAAATGGCTCAGATGGAGAAGCGCTGCAAATTAGACCCTAAATATGCTACCGGACTACTGTTGGACCCTTAAACGTGAAACCGCTCCTGGTGAATACAAGCAAAAAAAAACAACCATACAAATTGTTTGTTTTTTTTTTTGGTTCAATAAAAAGTATATTTTGTATAAAAAAGTGTTTTTTTATTTTAAAAAAATGACTACTAGATTGTTTATAAATTGGGATTTTCATATTTTATATTCTCCATTCTCTAAAAATTTTTAGGTTATGGAGGAAACCGAGTTTATCTTAGAAGTCAGTACAACACAGTAGAGGCAAAATACCCAACAAAATTTGGGAGAGCGACAAAAAGAAAGTAAACACACAGCCAATTTTGTTTTAATTTTTTAAGTTTGCCTTGTACATGGAAAATAAAAAAAAAACATTATACGTCATACTATAACAAAAATAATAAAAGGCATTAAAATAAAAAATTTTAAGTAGCAATGTGTCTTTTTAACCAGCTTTTCAATAACATTTGGCTAAAAAGTTCCCAAACAGTTTAATTTATCATTAAATATTAAACACAAGATAAAATAAGTTGTATCGCTATTTTATTATTATGTTAAAAATATTACGGCTAAAAGCTAAACTTATGTTTTAGTTAATTTAAAACCAATAACAAGATTGTGTAATAATAGAATTTTCATTTAAAAATAGAAATGTTTTTGGGAATTGTCAATCCGTGGATTCAAATCATGTTTTTTTTTAATTTGAATAAAACTTGTCGCAGTTTGATTATTGACTAAAATACACCTTCCGATGATAAACTTTTGTTGGACCATTCGCTAGATTTTTACAATTTTATTCATATTTTTACCATTATCCCGTTGTAATTTTTTGATATAAATAATATTAATAATTTCGTTCATGATTCTTACTGTCTGCTTAATTTTTCATAAAAGGGTGTTTCTCACCTCGATAAACTTAACGGCTTACGAGATATTTTAATTTTAAACTTTTGTGGCATGAAAAGCGTAACATTTAAAATTAAGAACCTTTGTAGTTTTTATTTAAGAAAAATAAAATTCTCCTTGCACAAATACATAAGTTTAATCCCTCTCCTATGGATTTTTGGTTAAAACTGATATTGTTACTAATTTTAAATATTAGCATCGTCGTATCACACAAGTTTAAAATTAGAATATCTCGAAAGCCTTTAAGTTAATTGAGTTGATTCAAGAGCTTTTTTTTATTAAAACTAAGCGGACAATAAAAATTATTTACCAAATAATCAATAAAATTTATACCAAAAAATTATGACAAAATACAAGAATAAAAATAAATAAAATTGCCAGAAATTATTCCATTGCTTTAAAATATTAACGCAATTTTATCATCAGATGTGTTTCAGTCAATGTTTTAACTGTGCGAAGTTTTATTTAAATCAAAAAACCCGATTTGAAAATAAAAAAAATCTTCCAACAGTAAAAATTTTTTCTTACACTCTGTGACTTTGAAAAAGTATCTGTATGATTTGTTTGGTTATAAAATTATTAATTTAAGTTTAAGTTTAAGACTATTTAATGACACCAGAAGTTGTTTTATTATATGGATTTACATTAAATTTATTAGTTGAAGTATTTCAAATATGTGGTGTATTGCAAAACCTAAATTAACAACAGAAGTAACAAAAAGACAACATGTTAAGTTATTTTTCTTTATTAAAAGACCTTTTCTTATAACAAGTTTTAGTAAAATTATTTAGGAATTTTGGAAAAAACAATTTTTAACAATTTTGCAAATAATTTTCAACTGCTCTTAAAGTGTTTACGATAAAATTTTTAGCGAATACTTACAATAACAAATACATATTAAGATAAAAAAGATAAAGAAAGACTCCTAAATTTGAATTATTATTGTTTAGCAATTAACAAAAAGTGCTTTAATTAAAAAGCTACCAATCCTTTGCTTAGATAATACAAGAAATAATTTAAAAAACCTGTTTACCTTTTCGGATTGGCGAACCTTTTTAACATTACTACGCTTTTAAAAAAATTAATTGTTCCAACAAAACAAAAATTGATATCTACTTCCCTGCTGCTAAAATTTTTGTTGTAATGACGCCTATAAGTTAATAAAAAAATTAAAGGCATTTCCCAATAGGCCTAGTTGGCTATATTTTTTTGCAAATTTCCGTACTGATAAACAGTAGAGAATAATTTGAAAATATCAACTTTAAGTTTTAAAACAAGATTAACTCGTTATTTTTTAGTACAGGGTGTCCCATCTAAATAGGGGGTAAAAGTAATATAGGCAAATGTGCTCATTTTTGGGTCAAATCTAAGATGGTAAAATATTTTTCGCTTGCTTAAGAGATACGGGGGAAACAAAAAAATTGACAATTTTAAAATGACCCTTCTTTAATTAAAAGAGATACAAAAAAAATGAATACAAAAGTTTCTTTATATTGATTGTTTAAGAAACTACCGTTTTTAAAAGAAGTAGGACCTAAACAAATTTTTTTAAATGAAACAACCTGTATATTTTTAATCTAAAAAAAAAGCATATTAAATTTTCTTTAAAATTTTAGAAACAAAAATATACCCTCGAAAAAAAAAATAGAAACTAAAACTGAATTTCCAAATCTAAGGCGCAAAGAATTTTAACGTTTAATAAATATTTTCCTGTGTTATTAATATTAGCCAATATTGGCATCCTGGTAATGATATGAGAAGATTCGAATGTTGCCACTATTCTTTAAATAAATCTAATAAGCTTCGTTTTTTTCACAAAAAATTATTTGGTCAGACGAATGTCGAATAACAAGTTGCAATATTTTTAACCATCATAATAAAATACTTTGGACCTCCACAAATTCTCACATGATACAACCTGCTAGTCAACAAGGTCGATTTGAAGTTAATTTAAGTTGTTTTTTATTGCAAAATTAACTACTGTACTGTTGTTTTAAAGAAAATTTTAATGCAGATAGATATCTGAACATACTCCAAGGAAACCTTTTAAATATCCTTGATGATGTCCCTTTAAATAAAATAATAGAGATTTAGTTTTAACAAGATGGCGCCCCCACCCGTAACGCTTATCAAATAAAGGAGTGTTTAAATACTCACTTTGGAAATCATTGGAAAGGAATATATGAACCTATAGGGTGGCTACCACGATCTCCGGATCTAACATCTCCAGATGTTTTTCTTTGGAGAAGTGTTCGAACATAAAATTTATAATGAAGTCATATTAACTCAACAACAACTTAATTAAAAAAGTAATGAGACCTTTGCATAAATAAAACCATTACACGTTATGAACCCCATAAAATCCGTTTGAAAAAGATGTAGAGAGAGCATTCATAACAACAGAAAAGCTTTTGAATATTTACGATGATTTCCGTTATTTTTTTCAAAATTTAAATCTTTAATATTGTTTTAAAATTTCTTCATGTACTTTTTTGTACCAACTATTTTTTTTCTATTTATATGTTAAAATATATTGTGTAATGTCTTTTCAGCTACAATGTCAACATAGTTGTGTTCCTAGGATATTAGCTTTTGTTTTATGGCTTACTGACGTTTAAAGTAATAAAGTGTAAATAAATGTGTTATATTTTTAAAATGACAATATAAAACCTGACCCCTTCTACTAAGGTATTCTAAAAACGGTAGATTATTTCACAATTATTATAAAAATATGTTTGTATAATATATTTCTTAGAAGAGCCAAAATTTTAAAATTTTGATTTTACCTTTTTAAGTTTGAACCAGAGAAAATACATGATGCCTTTATTACTTTCTCGAAAGGATTAACAATTACGGGGATATCATATAAAAGTGTCAAAAATGGGATAACCTGTACACTTCTTGATAAAGCTTATCAAGACATGAGTGCTATACTGAAACACTCAAGGTCACAAGTAGACAAAGGTGCGCCGACCAAAACGAATGAATCCGTTTCGAAAGGTGCCCCTAAAGTCGCCGAACCCTGTTTCACAGGAAAGGGCTAATCCATCCCGAACAAATAGGTGCTTAGGAAGGGATCCCTCAATCCAAACAGTAGGCGGACAGAACCGCCTTTATAGGAAAAAGGGTTCCCTGGCTTTAAACCGAAAGCGGATAGGACCGTTTTCATAGGGTAAGGCCGGAGAAGCGGCCTCAGAAAGAACATCTGGTTCCTGTAACAAGGACCTGGTAGCTACCCACGTCACTAGATCGGGAGAGGAGGCATGACAGATCTAACCGTCTGCTCGTCATACTCTCCAGAAGACAGGGACACCAGAACACATCAGAACCCATATTGTGCTCGTGTCCGGTAGCGACACGAGTAAGAGGAGAAGTCTGATCCTATTGGGAGAAATATGACAAACAAACAAAGCAGGTTTTCAGCAAGGATTGTTTATCCATTAGGACAGTTAAACAGTGATTTAAACAATTTTAAGAAAAAATATTTAACTGTAGGATAGTGAATTATAAACTAGGTAAGGTGTCTTTAATTTTTGTTTTTTAATCGTCATCTGAGAAATAATAAGCAATGCGGGTAACCTGCTCCACATAAACATAAGTTATTTGATTCTGGAATAAAACATCGGTTTATTATTCTAATATGCCGACAAATTTATATACTGAAGTTAGGCTTTTTAAAAATAAAGTTCGATTTAAAAAGGTTGGGTTAGGTTTATAGTGAGTAAACTTTTTACGCCCTCCACTGCGACCGCTCGGTCTATTGTGGCTCACACCTTTTTATATTTCTCCCAATAGGATTAGACTTTTAATGAATTCGATATCAGATTGGGATTGGATCCTCTTACTCGTGTCGCTACCGGACACGAGCACAATATGTGTTCTGATGTGTTCTGGTGACCCTGTCTCCTGGAGAGTATGACGAGCAGACGATTAGATCCGTCATGCCCTCCTCTCCCGGTCTAGTGACGTGGTTAGCAACCAGGTCCTTGTTACAAGAACCAGATGTTCTTTCTGAAGCCGCATCTCCGGCCTTACCCTATAAAAACGGTCCTATCCGCTTTCTGTTTAAAGTCAGGGAACCCTTTTCCCTATAAAGGCGGTTCTGTCCGCCTTCTGTTGGGTTCAGGGATCCTTTCCTAAGCACCTGTTTGTTCGGGATGGATTAGCCCTTCCCGTGAAACAGGCGCCAGTGATTTCAGGGGCACCTTTCGAAACGGATTCACCCGTTTCGGTCGGCGCACCTTTGTCTGCTTGTGACCTTGGGTGGCACCTCTCGAAACGGATTTATCCGTTTCGGTCAGCGCACCTTTGTCACTTTTTTCCTGTGAAAGCGGTTCAGTCCGCTTTCTGTTTGGAGCCAGAGAAGTAATAGTCCACCACGGCAGAACCCCGCATTACCGCAGTAAGACTAGATACTCTGAGAGATCGCCCTGTAACTCGTTGGAGACACTTGTTTAAGGCACAGGATGACATTCACTCATCAGCACGGTATGCTAACACCTTGAGTTAAGCCTTGGGTTCATCTTAGCTTCGGTTCCTGTTCCATACGCTAGCCAAAAGAGTTGCCGATAACCAGCAACTCTAGCGCATGTTTCAAAAGATCCTACCGGGCCCAACCGCGACAACGACGTGTAAACACAGCGGTGGGAAAAAAATAAGTTTCTGCGTCATCGTTAAAACAGGGATAATCGACTAAGACTGATCGCTGTCTTTCTTTAAAAACAAAAAATTATCACAACTATAATGCTGGATACACAAAGTACATTTATACTTGCCCGCCTTAAGTAATACAAAGCCTTATAAACCTAAGACGACACCCTCGTTTTGACACCTAGTTGCTTCATCATGATAATGCTCACCAAACAACGAAATTTCTCGCAGCTTCAGGTTTAAAAGTGTTAGATCATCTACCGTTTAGCCCAAATCTGGCTCCATGCGATTTTGGGTTACCCTTCTGCATAAAAGAACATCCTTTAGGTAGTCACAAGAGAACCTAATCGAAGTTTTGATAAGTTTGTAAGACTTTTTTAGCAATCAACGTAGGATATTATAGTATTTACTCTTGGTTAACCATCTAGTTATATTCTAAGAAAATACACAAAACTTATTACGAGTCAGTAGGAAAGGTAATTACAATAATACAAAAAATATTGGCAAACAATAACAGACATTTTTGAAGAAAATACACAAAACTTATTACGAGTCAGTAGGAAAGGTAATTACAATAATACAAAAAATATTGGCAAACAATAACAGACATTTTTGGATTAAACAGAGTACTGGTAATTGGATACATTCCTTTGGGGATCTGATAGAACAAGATATCAGGAGTAAATTTAACTCTAATATGTATAATACCAAACCTAATATGTTTCGAGATATTTCAATTTTTTATTTTTCTTACAAATGTAAGGTTTTATGACTTAAAATTTAATTTTCAAAAAATGTTATTCAACTTTTTGTAACTTTTTTGCTGAAATACTTGTCAAACACTATGGTCTTTTGTTTGGAATAAAAAAATATTTCGAAACATTTTGGATAGTGTGAAAATTTCAAAGAAAACTTGGGAAAAATAATTTTATGTGGAAATTTCGCAACGTTATCACGAAAACTTACCAATTCAACTTGCATACAAATTGTTTTAAAAACTTCCTTATTGTAATAGCTATCTAACATGTTATAAATCTTTCAGCAAAATAAAAAAAGGGGACGACAAAATTTCTTTAACTGCTATTTTTCAAAACGCCTACGGTTTCTATGGAAACTCCAAAAAAAAAACATAAAATATCGTTTATGCATTACAATTTGTCAATCTGACAGCAAGTTAAAATTGTGGTTCCCTTCTGAAAATCGTGTTCTCTAAGTTCTTAAAATGTATTGTTCAAAATTTTTGTCGTTGTTGTTGTTGAAGTTTTTATCGTTAAATAGTTTTGTCGCTGTTATTATTGTTGTTGTTACTGTTGTGTTATTGTTGTTGGAGTGACATGGCGGTGTACAGCAATTTAGAATACGCTGATATCCTATTTATTTACGGATATTGGGATGGTAATGCTGCAGAACCCCGTAGGGAATATGAACGTCGCTTTCCTAATCGTCGCATACAACAAATCGAATTATTGCCGAAAATGGTTCAGTAAAACCTAGAAGGGGTGGCGCTGGTGCTCCTCCCGCCTATCAAGCTGTCAAGCTGATCATGATAAAGAGATATTAGGGCATTTTAAAGATAACCCAAGCACTTCAACTACCAAAGTGGCGCGACAAACCGGTGCATCACAATGGAAAGTTTGGTCTACGATACGTGAAGTTGAATGCCATCCTTACCATTCCTGTTTAACGCTTAGATAAAGGTGATCCTGAAAGAAGAGTAGAATTCTGCTGCTTTGTGTTAAATGCATACGCAAAAGATGCGCATTTCTTAACAAGCATTCGTTGGACAGATGAATCGAAATTTAATAGCGAGGGCATAACAAATTTTCACAACTTACACTATCGGGCCATTTTTTTTGCCTAAAAATTTAAACGGAAATATGTACGATTTTTTTGAAAAATGACCTGCAAGGGCTTCTGTAAGACTTTCCTTTAGCCGTAAGAAAACGAATGATATTTCAGCACGATCGCTGTCCAGCGCATTATTGGGTAACAGTACGGGAACTACTCAATCGACGTTTCCCGAACCATTGGATTGGAAGAGCAGGCCCAATACTTTGGCATGCGCGGAGTCCGAATTTAACTCCACTGGACTACTAAGTATGGGGTCATTTAAAAAATATAGTCTACTTAACTTTAGTGAATACAAAAGAAAATCTTAGACAAAGAATACCCGACGCTGCTGAACACATTCGAAATACTAGAATAACTAAGACAGAACTAAGAAGACGCTGTCGTGCGTGTATACGCAATAGAGGTTCCCATTTTAAACAAGATTTGTAAAAATTAGGTATTAATGTTCCTATTTAATGTATTTACTGTTCATAAAAAAAACAAATTATATAGTTATGGCCATTTCATTGCGCCTTTTTCTAAAACGTTCAATGTTTGTTGTAAAATTCATACCTTGCTAGGTAGCTATTACAATAGAAAAGTTTATAAAATAATTTGTATGCAAGTTGTATTGGTAATTTTTTGCAATAACATTTCGATATTTTCACATAAGATTTTTAAAAATTATTTTTCCCAAGATGTTCTTTAAAATTTTCATACTATCCAAATTATTTTCGGATATTTTTTTATTCCAAACAAAAGATCATGGTGTTGTACAAGTATTCCAGCAAAAAAGTTACAAAAACTTAACTAACTCTTTTTTTTTTAAATCTGGGCTATTTGGCCTTACATACTATGTGTTTTGGCCACTTCTAACTCTTTTTGAAATTAAAATTTAAGTCATTTAAACTTACATTTTTAAGAAAAACGAAAACTGAAATATCTCGAAACTTATTAGGTTGGTTAGAGTTAAATTTACTCCTTATATCTTGTTCTATTAGATCTTCAAAGGATGTATCCAATTACCAGTAACCCTGTATAAAAAAAAACAATGTTTTAAAATATTGTGTTCTAATATTGTTAAAAAAATAAGCTTGAAATAAATTTTGTTTTAATAAGGTTTGGCCATTATTATTAAAAATTGTGATTTATTAAAAAATTGTATTTTCCTTAGCTGTGTTTACTTTTTTCTAAACCTAGTTATAATGAAATACAAGAACAAATGAAAACAAGCACAAAGCAAATTTTTTATAAAATAATTGTTTAAGTAGTTTCATTTATATGCTTTGTTATTCAAAAATAACTCTTTTTATTTTTATGCCATTTTTATCCAATTACTGGTTAACTGGTTTCCTTTTAAAATACAAAGCTTGACATTTTCTGCTTTACTTCTTTATATCCTTTTATAAATTAAAGGTAAAAGCATATTTCTTACTTCGAACTCTACGACATAAAAAGGTAATTGAAAGAGAATACATTTTTTTGTCAACAAAAAAACATAAAAAATTGTTGAATATTTTTATTAAAAAAGTTATTTTTAACAATAACTGCCCACAACTGTATAAAAATATGTCTTTTTTTACCGGGCATTCACATATTACCATATTCAATACATGTGTTTGACAAATTTATTTATATGCCCATTAACTATAATACCTTCAAAAAAATATTTAATATTTTATTTTAAAGAACGTCTTTAATATAATGAAAAAACATTTTTAAACAATTAATAAGAAAAATAAAATGTTCTACCAATTAAAGTAAAACAAATCATACATATTATTAAATAATGTGCTCTGTTAAATATTAAAAGAGTATTTTTGCGATATTACAATCAATATATAAAAAAATATATGGCTAGCAAATCCATTTGCTGGCACTGATTATGCATGTCGAGCCATATGAAAAGTACAAAAGGCGTTATAAAAAAATTAAAAAGTTAAACAAAAAAGCAGTTTTTTACTACTTACAGTAATTTAAAGATTATGTAAAATTAAATAATATACTATGATAAGTCTAAGAAAGGTGTTTTTATAAAAAAAAAATAGAAAATATGGTTAAAATAGGTATTTTAAACACAGTTTAGTTTTAAATTTTACCACACGAAGGCATATTAAATCCGGATTTGTTTTTTACTCCTAAATATAAAAAAAATATTCCTTGTTTTTGACCAGGGATAATTTCCTAAATATTTATGAGCACAAATTTTAAAATAGCTTATCCCCTTATAGTATTACTAGTGATAATTTGCCTCTATCTGTGACTTCAGTAAAAAGTTTTTTCTCTTGTTTCTTAAGTTTTTAAACCAATTTAACCCTATTGCAAAATTATCCATACCGAGTAACATCTATGTAGGTTGATGAAACTTCTTTGGATATGATAATTAAAACTTTTGTTTGACCAAATACGCGGTAAATGATTTTTAGTAGTTTATTTTATGTTTTCTACATAGCTTTTTGTTTTTTTTTTAATTGATTTCGTAAAATTTATTGCAAAAGAAAATATTTGTTACGATTTTATGTTTAAGAATTGTTTTTTGTGTTAAATTTATTGTGGTTAAGTTTTTAATAACAACCTTTGTTTGAATGTGTGTATAAACGTGTGTATAGGTTTATGTAAAATTTAATATTATGTTATGATAAGTCTTAAAAAAATATTATTTGCTAGTTTGTTGAAATGAAAATGTAGAATATTTTTTTATCATATATTTTAATAAAACTATTGTAAAATTAAAGCTCTTTACAATTATAATTTAACCTACCCAAATACTGGCAAAATATTATTAAACAATTTTTTGAGAGCACAGTTATTTTTTTTGGTGTTCCTAAAAAGTTGCACTGCATTAAGTTGATATATAAACCCCTTATAATATTTGCACCCATAAAAAATTATAAGCGATGGTCAAAAAAAAAAAAATAAATAAAATTAAGAAAAACACCAAATACTCTTTTTTTTTCCTTAACTAGATACATAATATTAAAAAAATGGATTAGTTTAAATTTAACAAATGCATTATGCCTCTTTTAATAATTATAAATAACATTTATTTTTATTTAATGTTATAAAACTTTTTTTAACTTAAATATTTTAATGATATTTATAATTTACGTAAAATCCAAAAGCCATTTAAAACTTAAAATACAAAGTACAAAGACAATTATTTAATTTCAGGTTGCCTGACATATATGGTTCAGTCAATAGAAGTCAATAGGGCTGAGCACACATAGTCACTATACCCCGGGATCAGGAACGAAGTGGTCCCATTCTCTGGTAAATTTCCAGGTAAGTAAGCCAAAGAATACCTTAATAAAATATATGGTACAATTAGGAAAAAAATTAAAAATATATATTGTTTCTTATTATCTATGTGTCAATGAAAAATGTATTTTATACTTTGGTTCTTTAAACTAGTAACCTACTGTGGGTGTCTAAGTTTATAGTACGGACCCTTAATATAAGAAGTTTAAAAGGAAAAGAAAATACCTCCACATAAGGAGGGATCAATAATCTAAACACAAGTTCGTGGCTTCTTTAGATGTATTGTAATGTATATAGACAATTAAATTCCACATTACATATCACATATGATCCAGTCATGAAAACAATAAAAATTGTATGTTGTTTCTCATTGACTTAATATGTTAATAATGTACCAATATAAAAATTATTTCATATTTTGGTTCTTAAAACTAACAACGTACTGTTGGTGTCCTAAATCCCTGTTATTATAGACCCCAAACATTATGGGGTTAAAAGGTAAAAAAATGCCTTTACAGAAAAAAGGTTCAATAATCCAAACACAAGTTCGTGACTACTCTAGATTTACTGTGAAGTACATAAAACAATTAAATTTCAGATTTTATGTCGTAAATGGTCAAGTAATGAAAACAATAAAAGGTGTATGACGTTTTCCATTGTCTTGAAATGTAAACATTGTACCAGTACAAAAATTATTTCATATTTTGGTTCTTAAAACTGGCAACGTACTGAAGATGTTCTAAGTCTAGGACATCGTCACGTCGTCATTGCCAAGCAACTCCCTTGGTCCTCAGTTTGCTTGGCAATGACGACGTGACGATGTCCTAGATCTTTAAGGTCCTCCAGACTCCTTAGCCTCTTTCTACTGCAGATTTGCACAGTGGGGAGGGAGGTAGTGGATGTAATTCGACTCCTCGAGTTCTGGTTTAAGCTAAGTTAGCTTACTAACACCTCAATGTTCTAAGTCCCTGTTATTTTAAACCCTAAATAAAATCATTTAAATCGGATTATAAATTCAGAAAAAAAAATTCATCAAAAATGTGGCAAATTTATGATGTTGCGTTCATTTTGTCCAGGGGTTTATTATGAGGTTAGAAGGTAAAGAAAATGCCTTTACACAAAAAGGGTTCGATATTCCAAACACAAGTTCGTGGCTGCTTGAGATGTACTTTGAAGTACATAAACAATTAAATTCCAAATTTTATGTCGTATATGATCCAGTTATGAAAACAATAAGAGGAGTATGATGTTTTTCATTGACTTGAAATGTAAACATTCTACCAGTACAAAAGTTATTTCATATTTTGGTTCCTAAAACTGGCAACATACTGTGGGTGTCCTAAGTCTCTGTTAATACGGACCTTAAATACTATGGGTTTGAGAGAAAAAGAAAATACCTATACAAGGAAAATGTTTGTTAACCCAAACACAAGATCGTGGTTCCTTTAGATGTACTGTTAAGTATATAGACATTCAAATTTCAGTCAGTTTAGTCATAAAAGAAATAAAAAGTGTATTATGTTTTTAATTGACTTGAAATTTAAATATTGTATCAATACAAAAAGTACTTTATGTCCTGGTTCTTTAAACTCAACGTACTGTGGATGTCTCTAAGCGCCTAATAACTGGTGCTTTAAATGTTAGGGTGTTAAAAGAAAAACATAGCTTTGCAGGTAGATGGTTCCATAATCTAGACACAAGTTTATGACTTCTCTAAATATGCTATAATGGGATGCATAGTCAGTGTTCAAGAAAAGAAAGTTATATTGTAAGAGTGGGGTTGTTTAAAAGGTCTAATGGCGTTTTCTTGAATGGAATTTAAAGAAGTAATTCCAAGCTTCCTGGTAGCTGATGTAACTATGAATGTAACATATTTATATCTTGAACTTTGGATGTGGGTGGCTTTGGCTACCTGCCAAAGGTAGCAAAGTTGTAAAGTTAAGTTATTTAAATTTTTCAGATAATTTCATTACACCGGATGATTTTTAAAGGACGTTTTTCCTGATTTTGTTTATTTTTAAGGAAAAAATAATAATATTTTATGTCGATATTTAACATCATTTGATCTTTTTTTGTGTAATTTTCGGTTAAGAGTACATTTACGCTACACCTTAAGGTTCGGGCAAAAGGACGAGGAGACTGTGGGCGGAGACTAACAAACAACCACTACCACAATTTTCGTATATCCGCATTAAAAATATTATATTTTATTTAGGTTCTTCCAAATAATGTTGTTTCCAATTGCAAGCCTACAGGAGATACGTTTTTCGGTAACTATTTTTTACTTAAATGACATAAATTATACACTATTTTAAAGGTAAGGAAATAATCTATGCCTCTGCTGTAACGGATTTTTAAAATATGTGTCAAGTCAAGAGAAAATAGTATCTAAACATAACCGGTTTTAGAGTGACATTCACTTAAGGAAATATTAAACACTAAATCCAAATTTAAAAAACTATTACAGCAGAAACCTAGATTTAAGTGTTGGCTTTCATATAGTTTTTAAAAATTATCGATAACTTATACCGTTTTTAAGAAAAAAAATTACGCCCCGAACCCCAAATTGGATCCAATTTTCGCGGCGCGAATGGACTCTTAAACCGAAAACGACTAGTTTTTTCAAATATTTTAATAGCACCGCCCGTATATTTTATTTTATTTTGATACGATATGAAATTTTGAATGAAATAACGTCTAAAATGTCAGTTTTGACACTTTTGCTTTCATATATTAATTTTTTTAAACTTTAATTTAGAGTGCTATAAATACGTTAAAAACGGTAATTTAAAATCTACTTGCCATAAAAAAATTAAATTAATCATATTTTGTTTTTACGGTTTATTCAGACTGAGTAAAAATTTTAAAATTCTATATATGGGCATATACAGGGTAAGTCTGTGAAGTAGGACCCCCATTTATTGCTTTAAATATTCAAATTGGAAAAAACGTTTTATACAAAAATATTTTGTTTTTTGCTGCTCTATATTTTGCGAACAACGTTATGTATACAGGGTGTATCAAAAAGCCCGCACAAGGAGAAAATTATTTTTTTTTAAATGACCTTATTTTTTGTTTCATTTTTGTTTTCTGCATAAAATTCTAGATATTTTGTATATGGCATGTCAAATCCCTATATTCAATTGTTTACGAGATATTTCCATTTAAAAGAAACTTTGGAATTAAAAAACCCGTTCATCTTTTAATGTTTTTTTACGTTTCTATGGTTTTAGCGGTTTTTGTAGAGTGACAATACACTCATAGTAATAATTAATAAGTAATTAGATATCGAATAATAAGTAGAAATAGGTAAAACCTTAAACAAAAAAAAACCGGTTAAAACAATTTTTTTACAGATTAATTAAACTGTCATTTTGACATTTTTATTAATCTCTATAGCATATATGGTTATTATGCAACTCTCAAAAAACCGCTGAAACCATAGAAACGTAAAACAACATGAGCGGATTTTTCCCTTCTATATTTGTATTTAAATGCGAATATCTCGTAAACAATTGAATATAGGGATATAAAAAATATCTAGGATTTTATGCAGAAAACAAAAATGCAACAAAAAATAAGGGAATCATTTAAAAAAAAATCTCCTTCTACGAGCTTTTTAATACATCCTGTATACATAACGTTGTTCGCAAAATATAGAGCAGCAAAAACCAAAATATTTTTGTATAAAACATTTTTTCCCAATTCGAATATTTAAAGCAATAAACGGTCTTACTTCACAAACTTACCCTGTATTATTTTTTTAAACAGAATAAGGCTTGCTCGTCATTATATCTCAGAAGAGGCATCATTATTTTTCAAATGTCATATTTTACTAAAATAAGAGAAAAGATACCGGTGGTGCTATTTAAAGTTTAAAACTACCAAGCATTTCCGGTTAATTCAAAAGCTATACAAAACAATTAAATAGTCAAACAAAGCACATTTGTGTCAAATACCGATAAATAAAATTTAATGTATTTACCTTAACAAATAAAAAAATTACCTCTGAGAAACACCCGGCATAATCGAGTTTTCTGAAAAATTTAAATAACTACCTTTACTTAAATTTGCCACGATACATAGTGTCTGACAATAGATGAAATTATTTTTTATATGGTTCCAAAAAAAATATAAACAAATTACTTTTTATACTATAGAAATTTTGGGTAGCGATTTATTACACTTTTGCTACCTGCTATCTGCCAAAGCCACGAAAATCTGATGTTTTTACTAGTCAGTGGTTACTATCCCGGCTGGAGATATTGCGCAGAGAAACGTTCAGTTTTTAAAAAATTACGTAAGTCTGGCGGTCGCGGGGCCTTAGGATATAAGGGTTTCTAAAGATGGTTCTCCTAACTCTTATTCTAAATATCTTGTAAACAAAAAACAATACAATTTTTATGATATTTAGTGCAAGAATATTACCTTTTACTTATATTTTAATCCATGGTGGCTTTATAAGTTTTTTTTTAATTTGTAATCGTTAATAGTGAGATTGTATTTTATGCGAGTGCTTTCTGTAAGTTATCAAATAATGGGTTAAGAAATTTGTAGAACAAAATTAAATAGGGGCTTAAAGCATCTTTAAAATTTTTATTTGCCCCCCTTTTAAATTTATTATTGCAGCATATTTTCACCAAGGTTTAAATAAATATTTAACCAGATTTTGGTACCGAAACAAAACAAAATGTAATATAGCCCTCAGACTGAGCGTCATAGTATTTGTTATTTTTAAGTCTCAATACTTTTTAGTAAACTTGCTTTTCAGAAAAAAATAACCCATTTTTTTAAATTTGCTAAGTATGTATTTTTTACACTCTGAAATAAATATTAAAAATTGTCAAACATATGCTTTATTACAAGTACTTTATTTATTTTATTTACGATACCTAAAAGGGGTATTTTTTAACAATTAAAAAAATTAGGACAATAATTTCAAATGGTTATTTGACGCTTTTTATTTTGGTTTATTAAATATTGGTTGTTTTTTTTAAATTTAAAGCTATAAAATCAAATTTTATAGAAAATTTTGTATAAAATGCCTAACAATAATAAATTGTAATTTTTGAATATGAAAAATACAACTGTAACTAAGTAGTTGCTTTCTATATTTATTTATTATTTACTTAAAACATTAGTCTATACTTCTGTACCTAAAATTCCAAAAAAGTTTTAAAACATTTTTTGTACAAACTCCATTTAAAAATTTTCAATAGTTTTTTTATATTGTCATAAAATATTTTAAATTAAATTACAATACAACAGCTTAAAAAAACAAATATCCTAATGCGCACTATTCTTGTATTCTTATTTGTTCTTTTTCTTAACAATAATGTACGGATATATACCTTTTTCTACATTTTAGTGCGAATACTTGAAAATAACAAAACAAAAAATAGCGAACCACAACAACTTCAGTACACGAGCTCGAATGAAAATCCTAAAATATTTTGAAACAGGATATTTGTGGAAATTTTAGCCTTATTTCAACTCAAACACTTTGACGAAAAGTGGATAAGGAAATTCAAAACTACTTAAAAAGTGTCGGGTTTTCGTAAGTAAAGAAAAATACAAAATGGGCAGCAAGTAAAAGTAGGTAAATACAACGCGCATTTTAAATAATTATCTTAATGTTAAGGTAAACATTAAGTCATCAAAAAAATATTTTGTGTTTACAAAAAAAATGTATTATTTCCATTGTATATTTATTTTATTAATGTTTAGTAATGTAAAGGTATTATTCAAGTAAAAGTAGTAAAATGCATAAAATTTTTTCTAAATTCAAATTTTCTTTAAGCAAGTTTTCTATTTATTATTTCACGTTAAAAGGCTAAAAAATGACAGTTTCCTCTTGCTCAATTTTATGTTTTTGCATTTTTGAGACGCCCCGTATAATGAAAATCTGTTTTCTCATTGTAGTTTATATTTTTTCGACAACCAGAAGTTTTTATCAAGTATGACTTTTTTTAACGTTTTTCTGCGCAATATCTCCAGCCGGGATAGTAACCACTGACTAGTAAAAACATCAGATTTTCGTGGCTTTGGCAGATAGCAGGTAGCAAAAGTGTAATAAATCGCTACCCAAAATTTCTATAGTATAAAAAGTAATTTGTTTATATTTTTTTTGGAACCATATAAGAAATAATTTCATCTATTGTCAGACACTATGTATCGTGGCAAATTTAAGTAAAGGTAGTTATTTAAATTTTTCAGAAAACTCGATTATGCCGGGTGTTTCTCAGAGGTGGTCTCCCCCTGTAATTTTTTTATTTGTTAAGATAAATACATTAAATTTTCTTTATCGGTATTTGACACAAATGTGCATTGTTTGACCTATTTAATTGTTTGCTTTTGAATTAACCGGAAATGCTTGGTAGTTTTAAACTTTAAATAGCACCACCGGTATCTTTTCTCTTATTTTGGTAAAATATGACATTTGAAAAATAATGATGCCTCTTTTGAGATATAATGACGAGCAAGCCTTATTCTGTTTAAAAAAATAATACAGGCTAAGTTTGTGAAGTAAGACCGTTTATTGCTTTAAATATTCGAATTGGGAAAAAATGTTTTGTACAAAAATATTTTGGTTTTTGCTGCTCTATATTTTGCGCACAATGTTATGTATACAGGATGTATTAAAAAGCTCGTAGAAGGAGATTTTTTTTTAATGATTCCCTTTATTTTTTGTTGCATTTTTGTTTTCTGCATAAAATCCTAGATATTTTTTATATCCCTATAGTCAATTGTTTACGAGATATTCGCATTTAAATACAAATTTAGAAGGGAAAAATCCGCTCATGTTGTTTTACGTTTCTATGGTTTCAGCGGTTTTTTGAGAGTTGCATAATAACCATATATGCTATAGAGATTATTAAAAATGTCAAAATGACAGTTTAATTAATCTGTAAAAAAAATGTTTTAACCGTTTTTTTTTGTTTAAGGTTTTACCTATTTCTACTTATTATTCGATATCTAATTACTTATTAATTATTACTATGACTGTATTGTCACTCTACAAAAACCGCTAAAACCATAGAAACGTAAAAAAACATTAAAAGATGAACGGGTTTTTTAATTCCAAATTTGCATTTAAATGGAAATATCTCGTAAACAATTGAATATAGGGATTTGACATGCTATATACAAAATATCTAGAATTTTATGTAGAAAACAAAAATGAAACAAAAAATATAGGTCATTTAAAAAAAAAAATTCTCCTTCTGCGGACTTTTTGATACACCCTGTATACATAACGTTGTTCGAAAAATATAGAGCAGCAAAAACTAAAATATTTTTGTATAAAACATTTTTTCCAATTTGAATATTTGAAGCAATAAATGGGGGGTCGTACTTCACAGACTTACCCTGTATATGCCCATATATAGAATTTTACAATTTTTAGTCAGTCTGAATAAACCGTAAAAACAAAATATGATTAATTAAATTTTTTTTATGGCAAGTTGATTTTAAATTACCGTTCTTAACGTATTTATAGCACTCTAAATTAAAATTTTAAAAAATTTATTATATGAAAGCAAAAGTGTCAAAACTGACATTTTAGACGTTATTTTATTCAAAATTTCATATCGTATTAAAATAAAATAAAATATACGGGCGGTGCTATTAAAATATTTGAAAAAACTAGTCGTTTTCGGTTTAAGAGTCCATTCGCGCCGCGAAAATTGGATCCAATTTGGGGTTCGCGGCGTAATTTTTTTTCTTAAAAACAGTATAAGTTATCGATAATTTTCAAAAACTATATTAAAGCCAACACTTAAATCTGGCTTGGCTGTAATATTTTTTAAATTTGGAAATATATATATATATATATATATATATAT
>JAHBCN010016846.1:0-19183 GCA_019359885.1 Listronotus oregonensis | reverse complement strand
TTTTTTAGGAAACCGATTCCTATTTATCGGATCACGAATCCGGATCATTTTTAGTTTTTATACTTACAAATGGTAACAAGCACCTACAGCACCAAGATGATAAATCAAGCTTCAAATATTTTAATACGGAGCCCGAGCCACGAAATATAATTTTAGCCTCATATTAAAGTGCTGTTACTTTTAGCCAAATTAGTTTTTGGTATTCTTTAAATTTGAATATGTTATTTCTAAGATCAATATGAAACATTATTTCGAATTGTGTTCCAAAGCACTGCTAGATCTTTATAAGGTTTTAAATGTCATTCTTGAGATTACCTGAAGCAACCTATAAATGGGACATCTTATTGTAATTTTACAGGAACGTTCACAAGTACGGTTTAATAATTTCTTTGCTTGAAGAATATAAAAATTTATTAAAATTTTAAATTCCCTTTTTGGTAAGACACTCCGTATAGAAATAATAAAATTTCCCATTTAAAAGTTCCTCAGGGTTATCCTAAGGATAACATATTAAATGATTATGAAGATGGAGCAATCAAAAATTTTAAGATAAATGCAAGTAAAATTTATATCCGTTTTTGGATACCACCCTCTATGGTTACGAAAAAAAAGTGTCATTTAAATGTTGGTTCTCTGGACTCAAAAAACAACATATTTTGGTTAAAAATTTCTTCGAAGGCAAATGTTATAAAATTCTTTTTCTTTATTTTCGAAAATTAATATAATGTTGATTAAGAAAATTTGGAAAGGTAAAATGGAAGATTTAAAGTGGCGGATTTTGGCATTTATAAACCTATTTGCCTCAGAGTCAGGAGATAACGGTTTTTGAGGGTAATATGTCAAAATTTGGAAATTAATTATCTTAGGTCGAAATTTGGAACTTTGAAATAGCGTATTTAAAATGGCGGAGTTTGACATTTATAAACCGATTTGTCTCAAATTAGAAATATAAATCGGATCCTTTCAAAAAGAAATCGATTCCGGATCATTTTAAAATTATATAACAAATCCAGATCACGGATCCTATTTTTAAAAAATAATCGATTGCAGACTTCGGATCCTTAAAAGGATTCGCTTCCAAAAGGATTCGATTCTTACCCGGCTCTGATACCATCCTATTTTGTAACGTGCTAAAGATCAAAATTTTCACAATAAAAAACAAACGGGAAGATGTTTGTAGCATGATGTAAGTACGCATCAGATTTAAGAGGAAGATTGGCGGCACAATAAATTTAAAATTTCTTGGTAAAGCCAATACAGCGTGTAACGTAAAGTTTGTGATAACTAAACAAAAAAGTCCCTAGTGAAATATATTATATTATATTTTACTTTGTGGTTTTGTGCCACCAATATTCGTTTCTAAGTTACAGGGTGTTAAAATTTTAAAAAAATGCTTTAGTGTAACGTTTAGGCGCTAAAAGATAATGAAACGAAATTTCAGTCATAGCTTAACCTGATAATACTCTAGTCACAGTAAAAATACTTTGTAGTTTACTTATTAGTGCGTACGGATATTACCGTAGGAATATTTAAAAATGTGGGACACCACTCGTGGACTTTTTTTGATCACTTTTTTAAACTTAATTTTTTATTTCAAGCAAAATTTTCCTTTTAAGTTTTCTTTTGTATCTTTCCTTATTTTCCCGTGACTAAACCTTTTGCAAATACCAATTTTTCTATTGCGTACACAGACAAATGTAGAAACATAAACAAAAATGTAAAAAACACAAACATCGGTTACACAGGTCCACTAAACAAAGTGGTGTGTGCTGGGTGTCGGACTGTTTTTCTGGCGTTTTTTTTTCCGCTGAACACGACTTTGAAGTCAAAATTTGGGGTCAAACAGCAAAAGATCGAGAAAAGGCTTAATTTTTAATATTAACGATTTTTTTTATTTAAAACGTCAATATCTCAAAAACTATAAAAGATACACAAAACTTCATGTGACATAAACAATATATTTTTAGCCTTTATCCTTTAATTTAAATTATATAACCTTTTTGGCTAAAGCCAATATTTTTCGAGTTATAATCAAACAGCAAAAAATCAAAAAAAATCCAAAAAACTTATACGGTACCTTTACCGGCAGAAACCTGCTAACACGAAATGTTTGGACTATTACTATATAAACTATAAAAGAAACAAAAAAATTTTATTAAACAAAAATAAAGCTCTATAAACTGTCTATATAAAAAGTTATATGAACATTTTTGATATGATAAATAATAAAGGAGATATAAACGAAACTGTAATTTTGACAAAAAATTTTAGTCCAAAGTACATTAAAAAATTGTTTTTATACACCATTTCTTTTATTTACTTGAATCTCAAATTACTTAAAATTTGCAAAAAAATCCAAACATAAAACAAATAATTTTCATTTTTTTTAAAGGTTATATAGCTTAAATTAAAGGCCTAGTAAAAATACATGGTTTATGTCACATAAAGTTTTTTGTAGCTTTTATACTTTTTGATATATTGACGTGTAAAATTAAAATAAAAACGTTATAATTAGAAAAATTACGCCTTTTCTCAATTTTTTTGCTGTTTGACCCCCAATTTTGACTTCAGATTCGTGTTTAGTAAAAAAAAATACGCCAGAAAATCTTAGTCCGACACCCAGCATACACAACTTTTCTTTGTGGACCTGTGTTATTAACTAGTTTCAAAAACTTGTAGCATGGGCATAAAAAAAAACTCTTGGAGGTTTAAAATAACTATTAATTGATTAACAAATTAACCTACAAACCTAAACCAAATACTAATTAACAATAATTATTCAAATAAAAAAATGTTTTTCTGAAACTGCAAAACATTTTCTAATGCGTTTTCTCATGAACTTTTTTAGTTGTGCAAAAATTCCAGCCATCTCTCGCATTCGCCGAAATTCTCCTTTTTGACGAGCTGCGTACCAAATTAAGAAAAAAACTTATGGTAATATCCGTACACACGCCACTGAGTAAACTAAAATTAATTTTTTACTGTTTCTAGGACACTATCAAGTTAAACGTTGGCTAAAATATAATGAAACGATTATATTATAGCGTTCAAAAGTTATAACATTAATTTTTTTTTAAATTTTTTACACCTTGTAACTTCGAAACGATTGGTAGTGGAGCCGGGACTTATATGAAAACAATACCAAGGAATCCACTGTTTAATGTATTTTCAACCTGTATATTGGACCGTGTACATTTAAGACTTATGGAAAATCTTTATGTTAAATGTAAACAAATAGGCCAAATATAAAATTTAAAAAAAATCTTGTGTGAGAATAATGATATAAAAATCAACTTAACAAAATTTTATTGCATTATTCCAAAAAGCAACTTTGATTACAAAAGCAATTAACCAGTGGGGAGATTTTCCTTTATTGGTTTTTGCTTATGTCATTCTTAAAAAAGGAACATATTTTAAATGATTAATTTTTTTTTTGAGAGCTGCACTTAGTTTAGTATGAATTAACAAGACATCAAAAGTAGGTACGAAATTAATTAGGGGGCTAAAATTTTTCTAGGGTCGGTGCCAGCAAAGCCATCGTTTTTATTTTAATAAAGCTTAATAATTGATGGATTTGCTGGCACCAACATAAAAAAAAATCGTAGGCTCCCAATTTGTTCCGTACCTTCTAAAAATGATTCCGTTTTTGATGGTTAATTTAGCGTATAAAAACAATAATTTTTAATAATTTTTAGTCAGTTTTCTCTGGACTTAACGTTTTTATAATTGCGCTTAATTTTAATCTATTTTTTTATTATTTTTTGTTTTTTTCCTAGGGACCCCATATTTTATCCAAATGTTAAAACCTTGAACTGGACTATTTAAATTAATGCCCAAACTACTAACAATACAAATCATTAACAACCATGCAAAATCCATTGGGTATTTTATAAACATTGTGTTTTTTTTTATAACTCGTTTAGGTGTCTTCCACTGCATCTGACGTCACAAATTGCCTTGTTTTCAATATAAAAGCATAATTCAAATTAAGGAAGATGTACATACATTAAAACTTTGTCGCGTAACAGGAGGTACCATTATGGATAGATTTAATTTCAGTTTTTTGTGTTGTGTACTAGTGACTTATTTTGCATGTGCTTTTAGTGCAAAGATTCGTAAGTAATAAATAATTAAGTGATTTTTGGGTAGTTTATTATTTCTTTAGAGTGTTAGTTTATTTAATATATATTTTTTTTTATCTTGGGACAGTTTATACAGGGAGGGACCTAAAGACTAACCTACATTGTGGGTGTCTTAAAGTGGACTTGAAGACATGTATATTAAAAGGGAAAAAAGACAGTTTAGGCCCTCTGGGGTTAAACGAGTGGACAAAGCGGAAAATTCGGGGCTTCTCGAAATGGACTGAAAAGTGATGCATAAAAGTGGCGTTGCGACGGGGGACGAATCAGAAGAAACATTATAGTGAGAGTAAAGTCATTATTACATGAGGAAACAGTTCTTTTTTGATTGGAAATATTAACGTTAAGTATCGTGGAAGAGAGCCAGTCTCCAGATATGCGAAAAGCATAACAACATAATTAGGAAACATACACATAGAGGCTGGAAGAAAAGCGATACTTTTGGTCTCGAACGAGTAAATTATTTATTGCTGTAGCTATGGAGAAAATGTACTAGTGGATAAGCTTAATCAGTCAATCAATATTGCTTTATTGTCCACTTAAATTAACTAAAAATTATAAAATACCAATTTTTTTATATATCCTTAATTCAAAAAAAAGCGTAGTTAATAGTAGGTAGTAAACAAATTAGGAGCCTATTTTTTTTTGAGGTTGGTGCCAGCCAATCCATCGTTTTTATTTTAAGTTTTATATTTAATGGCAAATACGACAAAGTTAAAAAATGCTTCTCTGAATTTTAAGAAAAAAAAATTTGTAACGTTCATGTCCATAGAAAATTATTTTAAGTATTTTTTAAAGTTCTATTTATTGTTAAAGTTTTAAATGCTAATTTAGTGAAACAATTTTTGACGCAGACGGAGTTATAGTATAGTTCTTTTTTAATAAACAGGTCAATATACTAAGGCCAAAAAACGTTATACCATCTGTTATAAGAAAACGCTCTTAATGACTAAATAAAACCATTTTTTTCACTTCCGATTTAATCGAAAGTAACCCTACATTTTAAATTTTAAATAGCATCCGTTATATATTTTTAGCCTACCTGATCCGCCTTAATATTCTCTTTTCAACCATGTGGTCAACCTAGTCATTTTATTTTAAATTGGCTGCCAAAATCGATTTTTTGCCAAAATTTTAGTAGGCTATGACGTAACAATTACAAATTATCAGCATGAAAGGGGCATTGAGATGTGAAGAATAAATAAGGTGTAAAAATATTTCTGATTTTGTTTTTTTATGTAAATAATAAGAGTTTAATTAATAGAGATTAATTTTTAAAATTTTAGAAATGTATTTTTTTAATGCTTACGGCCGAGTGATGATCGCGTTGTTATATTTATCAATGGACTTAGCAATTGTTAAAAGTTAACAACAGTTTAGAATGTTTAACACAACGTCATTGTCAGTGTTATTCAATGATTTTAGTAGGCAACTTGTCAAAATCTGATATAAATATAAACTGAACAGTTTATACTGTTTACATAAACTGTTCAGTTAAACCGTACCGTGTGTAGGCAAAATTAAAAACTGTATAGTTTAATAGACAACTAATTAAATTTGTATTAGACAAACTGTAAAAATCTAATTGTTTAGTTAAAAATGAAAGTTTTTAGTAAAAATTGCGCACTTGGTCAGTTTAAAGTATCCGAATAACAATATTTTTATTTTATTCCCTCTCAAATAACACAGCCCCACAAAAAAAAGTTGAAGTTCCGAAAGACTTAACCATGGTATCTTTAAGTTTCCGGGGTCGCTGATTCCGCATCCGGGGTCAGTTTGACCCCATCAGGTCAGGATCAAGGGCACTACGAGGTCAAGTCGCATTTAAATTTGATGGGGTCAAACTGACCACGGATTCGGAGTATACACTCTTTAAATTTGGTTGCGATTAATTTTGCAGATTTGACCTTAAAATGAACTTGATTCCAATCTAAAGTTACTGTATAGTTATGTTTTTGAGGTCGCTAAATATGAATCTGTGGTCGGATTAACCCCATCGGTCATGGTTACGAGATAATTTAAGCTCAAATCTGCCAAATTATAATTTAATTGATTTAACCACGGATTCGTACTCAGCGAGGCAGATTTGACCCTGAAGTGCTCTTGACCCTGACCTGATGGGGTCAAACTGAACCCGGATTCGAATTTAGCGACCTTAAAAACATAAAAATACCTTGGTCAATTCTTTCGAACCTTCAATTTTTTTTTATTGGGCTGCGTAATTTTGCAGATTTGCCCTTGAAATGCACTTGACCCTGACCTGATTCGGGTTCAGCAACCCCAAAAACATAAAGATACCATGCTTAAGTCTTTCGGACTTTCAACTTTTCTTTGTGAGGCTGCGTAATTATTGTAATCTTTTGGAGTAATTCTAAGCTTCTTCAATAAATTAGTATGTTTATATGATCTTATTTTCAATACCCAATGTTAACACCATCCTTTTTTTTTCGTTTTTTTTTTAATGTAAAATAATCCAATAATTGACAAAGCATTATCAACTGAAGCTATATTTGTATACATGGGTGATATTAAAATGAAGTAGAAGTGACCACAAACGTGTGACACCATAATAAAGTAGAACTGAAGCATCTGACAATAAAACTAATCATTACACTATAAACATAGTTTATCTAAACAGTTAAAGCGGACCGATCCGATGTACGAATTTTTTTAAAATTGTGTGTCGGAAAACTTGCATGTCTCATTGATCCGAATTTCTGATCCGATATCCAGTCAAAAAAAAAAGGAAAAAAGAGCATTTTGAAGGTCAACCTGTAAAAATGCAACGAATAGAAAAGGAAATAATAAACGAACTACAACTGTTTTGATAATTTTATTTTTGCGATTATTGTTATAAAAAAGATATATTTGGTAATTCTTAGCGAACTGAAATATTATTTATTGGAAGAAGATAGTGCTTGTTGAGTATAAGGTAAATTTAAGTTAAGGTAAAAAGTTTGTAAATAATTAAAATTATAATTATTCATTTTATGAAATTATCCCAACAAAGTATATAAAGTAAGGTTAGAAAACCAGAAAGAAACGTCCGACATCGTACAAAGTTAAAATTGATTTAACTCCATCCGACGTCGAATGAAATGTTAAAATATTCGGATGAAAAATGGCGCCAAAATGCTCTGACCAATCAAAATCATTTCGGATGATCGGATCGTCGGAAATCGGACGCATGAGACTCCGGATTAATAGTCCAAATCTGCAACTTTTTAAAAAATTTTGCTCTTAATAAATTAAATAATATTGAATTAGAAAAAAAAAACAATTTTTTATATTCATATTTACGTTAGATTTTGTTTTTTTATCGATTAGCCGACTACATTCATATTTGCCACAGAAGCGATCCTAGAGTAGCAGCATGTATAAGGAATTCCGTAGAAGCCATAAGACCGCAACTTAAAAAAGGAATTCCAGAACTGGGAGTGCCGGGATTGGAGCCTCTTCATCTGGATAAAATAGTTATTTTTGATGGAATTCAAAACCCCGGATTAAAATCCCATTTGGAAAATATAGAAGTATCTGGGGCTGGAAACTTTGAATTAACCAAGTTAAAGTAAGTATTTTTGTTGTTAAGCTTGGTATTAAGGGTGTACTTTAAGAATTTATTTTATGGATATAAATACATATTTAATTTGGAACAAACCGCAAAATTTGTATTTTTTTGCCATTATATTTCGTAATTTAATACAAAATTATCCTTTTTAACTTTTTTTTATATAAGATAAGGAAAAATGATTTTTTATTTTTCATTTATTTATTGTGCAGATGCACAATGGGCAAGATGCCATATTTTTAATGTTTAACGTCCTTTTTTTTTAAAAAAAGTTTTTGAGTTCAAAAAAATCATCGCATCTTCATTTTACCGACTACCATCGCGGTGTTCTCTCGGGAATTTCAAAGATATATCTACTAGAAGTACCCTTGCCCCTCGGCAAGGGTGCCTCTTTCTCTTCTCTATGTGCTGATTGATCGACGGTGAGGGGCCGACCAATCAGCACAAAACGCGGGGTATACAATCCTCTAGTATATGCTTGAAGATAGAGGACGATCTGCTGGAAAGGTTACTTCAACAAAATAGCCCTAACCCAGACCTAATCTAAGGACCAAACAGGTACATAGGCAATAGGTAAGTACTGCTACCTTGACCGTCGCAAAAGTTGACATATATTTATATCTATAATGATTATATGATTACTGACTAATGCGACTTGACCAACATGGGTTATTTCATACAGTTATTATAAATGTAAATTATTTAGTAATATTTAACACGTTGTTGCATTTATTATAAGAGTTTGCATTTAGTTTATAAGCTTGTAATTGTAGTTTTTATTAGGTTTACCCTTGAAAATATAAATACATAAATCACTGACTTACACAACTATAGTCTGGTTTCATCAATTATAATAACACCGTTTAAGAAATTAACTTCTTCGTCTAAACAGATTTCTTTTTGGTTGATGTATATTAGTTACCATTGATGACCACTCTAGCTTTTACCAAAATAATTCTTGTGCAATCAAGGGCTTAGTCCTAGCACCAAACCTGCAGATATCCCTTTACAAGGACCTTTAAGTGATTTGAGTACCAAAAGTCTTGTATATTTTGTTGCTTAAAAAATATAATCATGTTCGCTGTAGCAAAACAGTCTGCTAATACTCATCGTTTACTTATGAACAATCAAATTCTGCAAAATTAAGAAATTAACGCTCGCTTGCCTCAGTTTCGAAAATAACCTTAATTGGCACAAACACATCACACCCATAGCCACAGCAGGTTTAAAAATTTTCGGATTGTTTTTTCGGGATAGAAAGTATTTCTTCTTTTCTAATTTCTATTCTATACATGTATATTAAATCAGATCCTCCTTGAAATACTATTCATGTAACTAGGAACTGGCGTCTCCTACAGCTCTTAGCATTGTTGTTGATGACCTAATGACCTAACTCTTACAAAAAAACCCCCTTCCCACCGGCGAGATGTGCTTCCGCCCAAGGAAATAACCAAAAAAACTTATCCCTTAGCAGGTCCCAAAAAAACAATACGGGATGCTACTTTTTCATGCATCCAGTTATGTTCGTTGTTCATTCCTAAACTGTCTCTACTGTGGAACCCCTTACCTACAGTAGTCTTTACTTCCCCTCTATAAAACTTTAACTCTTAAGCCTCCAAAAGGTTTTATATATCTTTCCAATTTTTTTTATTACCAGCTGATCTTTGTCTTTCAATATATTATTATATTGAATTAGTACTAGGATTTTTACAGATAATCACCTTTGACTACTTTTGGTCAGCATATGCGCAGTCGGCTGTTATCCGTGTATGTGTTTCAAAACATACCGATTTAGGATTTTTAGAGATTACCACCTTCGACTAGTTTGTCTGATGAGATCTGATATAGATCGAAACCGGTCACAAGATGTCGTTATTAAATCTCTACAAAGTTAGTTAAGAAATAAACTACATTGTTTTGTTTTGTTTTTCTTTGTGACAGCATATGAAGGCTTGTATGAAACATAAGTACTAAGTAACCTAAGTGCTGGTCTTAGGATGTTTAAATCATTTTTTCTGTGAACGATGTCAGAGTACCGAAACATGCAGGTTTGGTTTCTTGTGAAATCTAACTCAGTAAAGCATTTCTTTTCCCCTTTACTCACTTAGACTAAATTTTAGACAAAATTGTTTAAATTGTTAAAATGGTTAAAATATTAAAATAATTAGATTTTTCGTTTGTCGGTCTTATTAATTTGTAATTGATTCTTCGTTTGATTTCAAAAAGGGTATCTTTAAGCTTAGAGGAGCTCTGTTTTGTTACATTTTATTCAATAATATAAAATATATAATACGTTAAAAATATTAGCCAAAAACTAAAATAACGAAGGCAAAATTAAACAGAAATTATTTCTTTCATTATAATTTTGGATTTTACACATATTCAGGTACATTTTTAAACATCAGGCGCACAGTAATTTCAGTGTTTTCTAAAATGTGAGACATGTAACCCACACTAAATATATACCAGATATTACTAGACTTAAGAGGAACATTTTAAAATAAAACTAATTTGGAATTTGCGAAAATAAACTTTACCTTTTTTTGGGTGCCCTCAGGCAAATTCGGACTTACAAAAGCAAATCCTGTATTTTTTTGTGAATTTAAGTAAATTTTTATCCTCAAATTTTAAACTTGACAAGAATGGAAAGGAATAAATGAAATTGGAGGCATCTGAAATACTTGCATAAGAAAATTGTTGAGTAACTATTTCATTAAAGTGTTTTATACTGACAAAATGTCGTAGCAACGACTTGCTTTCTACAGGCAAAACTCTTACCTGCACTTACCTGGACAAAACCATCATCATGGTTTCTTAGCGACAAAATTGTGTTAGGTTAAAGAAAAAAAACTATTGGCAGTTTGACATGGTTTGACAAGTCTGCCAACAAACACTATGTTTCTAGCTAAAATTTGGCTCGTTTTCTCGTGAAATAGTCTTGTCGAATATCAATTAATAAAAAAATTTCTAGGCAAACAATTTCTCTTGTTTCATTCAAGTATGTTGCTTTTATGGCAACTTCGTTCATGACATTTTTTATAAAACCACTCGCCTGGCGGCTTGTGGTTTTGTTGTAAATTTCATTTAGGAAATTGCCAAGCAACAAATACCATCAAAATATTTTGCCGACAAATTTTTTTCTCTTGTGATACTATATAGAAAAAAAATTTAACTGGTCATGGTTTCTAGAAAAACATAGATAATTTTGCAGAATTTGTAATATTAAGATAACACTTAATCAAATTAACGAATGGGGGTGAGGAGGCACCAAAAAAAATCCATTATTTTGCAAATCTCAAAAACAAAATTTTCTTTACCAAAGTGTCCTTGAGGCCAATAGCATTTGAAATAATATATTTGGTGTGGGTCTCATATTTCACTTTTTAGATCAAACAATTTGAAAATTTTAGAACCGGCACTAACAATAAGTAATTTAAACTATAAACCATTACTTTTTTTACAGAATTGACCTTGAGAGACTTACATTTAGAATCGGCGTTAGAATCCCATACCTAATACTAGAAGGAGATTATAATATCGATGCTAAGATATTGGCAAATCCCATTAAAGGAGAAGGAAAGTACCATGGAAATGCTAGTGAGTATTTTAGAGAAAGTTTTAAAGTGCCGTGGAAACTTGTCACCCATATAATTTTGTTATATCTATCTTTGCATTGTTCTGTCTGAGTAATGCATCTTGATTAAGATTGCATGAACAATAACCCTGAGAGAGAGAAAGGTAAAAAAATATTAGTAAACAAACATTTTTAAGAACAAGCTTTAATTTACATGTACTAAAAGAAAGAAAATAAACTTTAAAAATTAAATCAAACTCAATAAATTATTACATTATTACAATTCGCTTGTCGCGAACGAACCATAGGATAAAGTTCATTATCTCATTTGTTTCGAGAATTACAAAAAAACGGTAAATAAAAATGTTCAAGAGAATGTTAAGGTACATAGTTTAAAATGTTTTTTAGGGCGGTCCAAAAAAGCGTGGTAAAAGTAACATAAGTTTTTTTTTTTTTAAATAGAACACCTTGTTTTTTAATTTATTTTAAGATTTTACATGAAATTCTATAAATTTTTTTTAATTATATTATAAATGCAAACCTTGTAATTTTTCTAATATTTAATTTTTAAAAAAAAATATTACATTTTATTCTTATAAAAAAATCACTGTACCGCCATTGTTCTAATAGTGGATTACTCATATTTGAAACAAACGTTCTATGGGGATGACAAGAAGGATATATGTGAATAAATATTTTTCTTTACCAACAAAGATACAAAAAAAATCTAAAGACATAAAGGTATATTTTATCTGCCTAATTTTATTTAAAATAAATAAAAAATTGCACAAAAGTCAGTGAAATAACATGTTCTTTTGTATAAAATATTTGTGCCGCTCGAGACGTCACTGGACTTGATGTATTTAATTAAGTTAGGGCTAAATTAACTCCCTAATGCTATAAAAGCACCGCCAAAAACAACAAAATCGGGTGTAAAGGATATTTTAGATATTTACAGAAAACCATTTTTTAAAGTTTAATTCCTTGTATCCTGTCTTACAATTAATCAAAGAATCATCTGGTAAATTTATTGTGCATACCTTATTAACTCCCTGTATATTAACCCAGGCAATTTTTGTATACACACAGACATCAATGATCTTTTCGAAAACACGTTTTTCGAGATCTAAAGATTTAAAAACGTCAAGAAAAATTTAAAATGCGAAACTAAATTGCACAGTTGATAAAATTACAAAAATATTTTACACCCTTGAATACTAATACAATATTTTCAATTCATCTTATATTTATTTGATTTCTTAATGTTTCAATTTTTTTTTAGCCAAAATCGAGGGGCATGCCATTATTCAGGGAGCTGTAGAAAACAACAGGATGATATTTACATCAGCCGAATTTAAGGTTCTTATTGGTGATTTCAATATTCGTTTGGAAAATCTATTTGGCGGTCAAAACCAAATATTAAGTAAGTAATTATATGACGACGCAAACAAAGTATAATAGCATTTCGCCAGTAAAAGCTCACCTGTTCTATTCGGCATACTTATTAAGGAGGACTTACATTAAGCGAATCTTTTTCGTGAATTTAATGCGCGCTTCAAATCTCGGCTTGTATAATCATGCTTATGTATGTATGTATTTTATGGGATGCTAAAGACACGAATTATCACAATGTAAACAAACGCGAAGATTCTCGAAGCGAAATAAATGAAGCGACGATGATGCGAACATCAAATTCGAGAGAAAAATCGTGAAATAAAATTCTTCCTTTAAATTTTCTAAGTAACATAAAGCCCGAACACCCGGTAAAAATGATTTTATGTAATATTTTACAAGCAAATTAATTACATCCAAGTAGTCCAACGTTAGTTTTGCCACATGTAGTCGGCCATTATCCTGTTGAAAAGTTGGGTTTTGGAGAGTCTTAAGATATGAAATTAAATGTGGCTCCACTATTTCTTCAATGTATGCTGCACTATGCTTCAATGTATTCTTCAATGCTGCCTCTAATGCACACTAAAAGAGCAATGGCACTCCACACCATAATCCCAACAGTACTGTGAACATGCCTTTCAACAAAAATTGAGGGATCACAGCGTTCTCTACGTCGCACAGTAATTCGAATAGATGGGGTAATGGGACAAAAATCACTGATAATGTTGTACTGTTCAGAACTAAATAAAATAAAAACGATTTAGTAGGTACTACCTTAGGCTATAAATAGCGCACACAAAGTAAGTTTAAAACTTAAGCGAAAGAGACAAGGGTGAGACGGAAAGCACAGATACTATAAAATATTAAATGTAGCAAAATATCTAAACTATTTGGATTTCTCTTTGTCAAATATCTTCAAAAATATACATGGTGTGCCAAAATTAGTAGTTCATTCTTAAATTTTTATCTATCGATAAAAAATGCAAATGGGGCAGCAAGCTTGTTAATAAAAAACGATCATTTAAAACTACTACAAAAACTGTTTATGTATTTTAAATTATAAACATTATTTTACTCCAAAAAAAACTAAATATCAATATGCAAATAAACATATAATACGGAATATTTATGTAGCCTAGGACTAGGATTTTAAAATTTCCCTGTAAACAAAAAAAAACCGTACTTGCATGTCAAAATAAGATTTTTACTTGTTATGTCTCTGTCTATTAATTTTAAAATACTTGTAACTGTATGCTGCAAAAGTTCCTGTAAATTTATTTCAGCTCCTTGTTCTGTAGCAATAATATCTTTTGGAAGCAGTTTATTTCTAAACTGACATAGCTTGTAGTAGCTTGGTAAATATTCTGAATGTAAATTATTTATAACTGTCCTGAGCAAATGATATTTTTTCTGAGAAAAATCTAAATCCAGATAAAGCGCTAAAGTTTCATGTAATGTCAAGGATTGCCCTATTTCTTGAGCACCGCCTCGGAATTTATTGATTTTTGAGGACTGCTGTACCGCAAAAGAAAGTTCTTCTAGTGTGTAATTGGAAACAAATTCAGCAACTCGCCTCTGTTTTGTTTTATTACTTGATTCTTTAAAAGGCATTTGAGGTCTACCACGGCTGGTGCTTGCTTGAGGCAAAATGTTGACTTTAGCAAGTTGTTGTCGTAATATTAGAGATTTAAGAAATTTACTTAGATATATTCTATGATCAAGCCATTTAGATTCTTGTTTAAGGAACTTATCTTTTTTTCTACAATTTTTCTGCCAGTTTTAATTAATTCTAGCGCAAAAAATGGGAGTAGCTTTGGAAACTTCCTGCCTCAACTTTTTTGAAGGGTTTTTAATTTGAAGTAGATCTAAAATTTTTTGTTTTTTGGGTAGCAAGTTCCATGTTTAAAATAAATCTGGATTTGTAATTTTGCTCGTTTCGTCTAAAAAATAAAATTTCACTATCAAGCGCAACTTTGCGCAAAAAAGGACTTATATTTTAGGATGTAAAATTGTTTAAACTACCAAACAAGAAAAAAATTGGCTAGAGCGTTTTTGAGGTCATTTACGAAAAACTTGGTTGAAGAAAAAAGAAGAAATATTTTATAACAAACTGCAAGAAAAGGATGAAAGACTAAGAAGTAATTTACATACCCTGATCAATATTTGCCATATTCTACTAGCAAAAATATTAACCCTTTAGATTTCACTAATTCGGTAGCTTAAGCAGATAACGCTAGATCAAACCTGACTGAAATAAATTTGGAATTTTATCAATGTGGACTTTATCAAACCTTTACTTATAAACAGCTGAATATAAAAAAAGTTTTGGACATTTTTATATACAGGATGTAGTGTTGTTTCAATTTATTTAATAGGTGTTTAAAGATTTGCCTTTTTGATTTTTGTCCATTGTTCGAATCACTGTGGCGTCGGCGTCGCCTTCTTACTCGTGTCCGACTATCGTGCATGGTTAAACAAAATCGGGATTCGTCGTCAAGACCACTGTGTTCCATTCCTGGTCCCACGTTAGTCGTTCTCTACTCCACTGAAGTCGCTTGTTTCAATGCTCTTGAGTCAAAAGTAAGACCTAGTGAGGACGGAATAAAAAAGAGCAACACTTCTTATTCAACGATAAACTGTTCGCATTTCAATTCGCCTTCCATGTTCTGTAAACCACCAGTTTGCAATTGCCCTGGTTGTGGAGAAACGATCTCGTGAAGCTAGCAATCTTAGCCGGCGGCAGAGCCGGCGGTCTTAAAGAGATGTTGTTCTGCGAACTCGTCCTGTGCCCCTGGCTCTTTGTATTCGGCCTTATTGAAGCCATGCCTGACAACATCTTACCTGAGTATCTAAACTTTTTTGCAGTCTAGCACGAATATCCTGGTATAAAAGTCCATCCTACCTTATTACAACTATTTGTCCCGGTTCAAACTTGCTTAATTGGCGATAATCTGCATTTCTTCTTACTCTGGGCATTATTAACACTTGCAAACAACGTTTACCAACACGATAATTGACAATCCTGATTATACTAATCTTTAATATTTCATTTATCTGCTATCACATATTGGAAAAAAAACGGTTAAAAAAAGAAATGCGAAAGTGATAGGGTTAAAAATTTTATTAGTGTTGTTTTTGTAATGATAAATTTGTAAACAAAAAGTTATTAAAAACAAATTATTTTTACTGGGTGTTTGGGTTTCTATGTCACTATGTCACACAGGGACCAAGGATTTTGTACTATTTAAAGAGGTTTTCATTTATCCAGTTTTTCAAGTAGACAGGTTTAAAATAGTTGTTGTCTCATTTACAAAGACCCCGATTGGAGAGGTTAAAATATATCGTTATTCCATTTATAGGGGTGGAAATGTTAAAAAAACGCCTATTTTATAAATTATGTATTAAAAATCTATTAAACATACTGCGCAAAAATTGATAAAATGTTTCACTTATGCAGTTGGGGCTAGGGTTCCCTTTTGGGTTAATAAAAAAAAAACCCAAAGAAATCAAACCCCCTTTTAAACCCGGGGTTCGATAACCCCCATTAAAGAAATAATTGGAAAAGGGGTGTGGGGATTCTATTGAATTCCCAATAATACAGGTTTCTCACTTCCCCGGGCCCCCCTTAACCAGGTTTCACTGTATATATAATTAAGTTCAATGCTCACGAACCCTTAAATGTTTTAAAAACAGAGATCATCGAAATAGTAAATATGTTGTCGATGAAAACAACGCGTAAACATTGGGTGGTACTCGATTGCGATTACCGCCGTACCACTGTGAATTAAATCCTACTAATTTTATGTAAATATATACAGATTAAAGTTTACATTGTTGTAAGTTAGACCAACTTATAAATCTGCTGGAGTAAAAGTCTGAGTACTAGACCTGCTTAAATAAATTTTGATACGGATAAGATCAACCCAAGCGTTTTTGGAAACCATAAGATCATCAAAAACATTTTAAATTGAATTCTAAATTATCTGTTTTTTTAAGGTCAAGCGACGAATGAACTGTTAAACAAAAGGGGGGAAGATTTTTTTAATAACCCTTTTTTTAAAAAAAGAAAATGCTCCAAAATTTTTTTTTGAATTGGCCAAAACCAAATTACAGCAAATCTTGACTACAACAAATTTTTTCAAAAAAAATAAACCCACATCTTATCTTAAGTATAGTATTATATAATGTGATTTGTTGTGTTAATAAAAAGTATTATTTTTTCAAATACTTGCGCCTATTTCATAAAAAATTTCCTTTGCTCAAGTTTATTTAAGAAAATTTTAAAAAAGTTTTGTTGAAATTTTTTTTGCATTTTTTTTTTTTTTGATTTATTATATCCAATAAAAATTTTCCCCCGTTCCTTGGTCTTGAAATTGTTAACACAGTATTGCTTTCAAAAATTTGAAATTCGCAGCTCAGAACATGCATTTAAGTTAAAGATTATGGCAGGACCTAAAAAATATGTATCGGGTGTCCAAATAGGAGAGGACACCGGCTGTATCTCGGAAACTATTCATCGCCCAGGAAAAATAGTTTTTGTAAAAATGGTCAAGAGAAAAAGCTGGAAATTATTTTCAACTTTCTAAAACTACCGCGAAATTGTGAAACCACAACGGTAAATTAAAAAAAATTTTTTCCCCTTAAAAAAAGGCCCTTTTTGGGAACTTTAAACCAAAAGTAGGTATTTTTTTCCTTTTCCAAACCTACCAAAAAAATCATATTGTCGTATTTAACTTTCTCGAGAAAATCCCGAAAACAGAGTTTTCCTTGAACAGCGCCCTTTAGTTGGTGAACTACAAACTAGCCGACAAGAACATTTAAAAGAGCTTTAAATATAGCATGTTGTTAAATTCATCGATGAATCGTGCGCACTACTGGCTGTTTCATCAAGCCGTTTTTAAATTAATTGATCGAAAAGCGCTAAAGAAAGATGGCCCCCTTTTTTTGGTAGTATATGGAAGCGGTAATCAAAAGTGACGTCACGATAGATTTCAGGGTAAATTTGATGAATTTTTTAAAACACGCCTTGTTCTTTTTTTAAAACCGGGGGGTCCAAACCTTTTCCAAACCCGGGCCATACCTTACTCCAGTAAGTTCCGAGGGCCAAAAAACCCCAATTTTTATTGTTGCCGGTGGGAAAAAAATGAAATAGTCCACTGATGAAAAAAAAAAACCGAAAAAGTACACAACGTTTAAAAAAAGGGGGAAATCGGACTAAAAACCAAAAAAAGGGAAACTGCATATTATTAATTTTCCTGTCATTATCGGTAATGTCTAGATTAGTCGTAGAGTACGTGACATGAGGAGTAACGTGACACGACATCCCCGGGGGCCAAAAAGGAAATAGGTAGTACCTTTCTATCGCTAACAGATGGCGCTAATAGCATCAAAAATCTTTGGGTTCGAGAAAGTTCGGTGTCTTCCACTCACTTCTAAGGGGAAAAATTGGAATATATAAAAGGGGTTGGCGCAACCCGTAGTTCCTAATGTTGTTAAATAAAATATTGCATACCTCCTTAAAACGTGTTTGTGCTTTTTAAATTTAAGACATATTTATAACAGTATTTTGATTTGAATCGTTGCTTTTGTGTGTGAATTATAGTATGGAAAAGAAGCGAAAAATTAATTTAATGCAGAAAATTCAAAGATCAGTGGAACATTCAGTATTTCGTAATTGACCCCGTAACAAGGCGCTATGTTTGATTTCAATGAAAGCATAGCCGTTCTCAAAGAATATAACATTAAACGTCATTATGAAAAAAACATTTTAAAAAATTCTCAAAAATACAGGAAGTTTGGGCAGAAAAATTGAACATGGCGAATTAAAAAGCAGCAATCTTTATTTAAAAACTCAAAACTGAACAAAAAGGGTGCAACCGTGCCCCTTTTGGCCTTGAAATTCAAAACTGGAAAACCCCTTTACCATGGAGAAATGATCAAAAAAAGCATAAAATTCAGTAGCCGAAGAAATGTGCCCCAAAAGGTAAATTTATTAAAACTGTCAGTATGTCAGCAAACACTTTTGGTCGAAGGGTGAAAACATCGCTGAAAATATATCCTCTCAACTGTTCGACAAAAATGGACATTTTTGGGGTTTTCTTTGGGTTGGATGATCAACGGATGTGTCAGATACTGCTCAGGTGTTGATTTATATTCGAGGAGTAGATAAAAGCTATGAAGTGCACGAAGAACTTCGATATGTATAGTATTCATGGAACAACTACTGGTACAGATATCTTTAAAGGAGTTGTGGCCCCTTTAAACGAACCTTCGATGGAAAAACTTGAAATGTATTCAACGTAGGCAAAAACATGAGTGGGAAATATAAAGGATGGACGCTCTTGTGTCAAAGGCTGACAAAATGACGGTGGTTCAAAACCTTGCCATTGTATCATTCATCAAAGTCTTTGTGCGGAAAATGTTTGGATATGTCTGACGTTCTAAACCGTCATATCAACTGTTAATTTTATCAGATCTTTTGGGCTGAATCACGACAATTCCGACAATTTA
>JAHBCN010016845.1:0-19019 GCA_019359885.1 Listronotus oregonensis | reverse complement strand
CCGGGGCTCAGTTGGGGCCCCCACCTGTTTTTTTAAAATCAACGATCTTCTTCCCAAACAACCCTTCTGTTTTGTGACGATAGTACCCTCCCTCTGGATTAAATTTTAAACCTGTTTTTTTTTTGAAAAAAAACCAGGTCAATGCAGATATCCTTTCAAAAACCCAAAATTTTTCGGTTGGGGGCCAAAAATAGTGTTCAGTTTAATGCCTCAAAAAAACAGTCATGTCAAAGTCTCAAATGTCATCCTACATAGAGCGGCCAAGTTCCAGAACAAAGAGTCGTTCAATCTAGTCGGGTTCAGAATCCCCCTCAACTGGCACAAACCATTTCATCCATAGTTTAAAGCTTAAAAAAATTATTCTCTTCAGGAAAATATTTTCTTTTCCAATCTGAAATCTTTTGTATCCCAAATCAGCCCCCTTTTTAAATTTTTTCCCATGTCGGGGGAATGGCGCCCCCACACCCTTAGCATTCTGGTCCATTCAAAAAAGAGCTGTTCGTCTTATTAATGACCCAACGCCAAAAACCCCTTTTTGCCCATCGTCGAGCGTAGGGGATCTGTCGCTCTTCATAGGTATTTTCCTTCCCGAGGAATTGGCCAGTATTATTCCTTTCAGCTCCCCAAAAGAGCAACACGTACGCAAAATGCATCCTTTTTCAGTTCGTTGGAGAGGCCCCAACCCCCTTTTTTTGTTCTTTTATTCCTAATTGATATGGAAACCCGCTGCCCGCAAAGTTTTTTCCCTTTTCCTCCCAATCCCAAAAAAATTTAAAACCCCTGTGAACAAACTCCCCTACCCACTGAAGCACCCACGGTACGTTAGTATTAGGCATCAGCCTTCGTGGACTGTCCCAAGATAAAAATATGCAATGATAGGGACGGATTTTTTATTCCATAAATTTATAATTAAAAAAAGTACATTATTGTCCGAGTAATGGGAAAAATTCGTCCGCCGCTTATTGAATCCATAAAGATAGCGGCATTCTAACGGAAGAGCAAATAATGGGACTTTTTGGGTCCCTTTTGAAAACTATCATTTTTACCAAAAAATAAAGGACCATTATTTTAATTTTAAGGCGATCTTCATTTTTTGGGCCAAACAAACATTCTCCAATTAGCATATTTTGGGAGATATTAGGGGGAAAACCCTTTTTCGGGGCTTGGGGACCATTTTTGCCCTTTCCCCCCGTTAATGTTGATAATTTTTTTTTCTCGAAAGCATCCTAAGACCCAATAACGCCACGGGAAACTGTACAATTTATTTCCTTTTTTCCTTATTTATATATCATTTAAAAAAAATATTTAGTACACATCTGAATGTTAGGATATTGGTTTTAGTTATATTAAAAGAAAGCAAGTTAGAGTTACCCCATGATTTGATTTTTAAAATATGATTTTTAGTTACATTATACAGAGAATTTATATTTTTCCTATTTCATAAAATAGTTGTATTATTTGCAAATATTGTAATTTTTTTATGTCCGGTAAAGCTAAATCATTTATATATAATAAAAATAATAAAGGTCTAAGAACAGAACCCTGAGAAAGACCACCATTTATATTTCTACTTTCTGACATAACATTATTTAAACGTACAATTAGTAATCTTTCAAAAAGATATGAATTAATCAATTATTTTGGAAATTTTTTCGAGCTTATTTTATTTTACAATTATTTTTGATAAGGTCTCTTTTGAGACGCCACTGCACTGGATAATTTAAATTTAATTAGGCCCAAATTAGTTCTGTATTAATAAAAATAACACTGACAAATTTTAAGAAAATTGACTACAGAGTATTTAAGATAATTACAAAAAAAAATGTATTTAAAAGAGTTTAGCAATTATGCATTTTTGTAGCCATATTTATGGAAACTTTAAAAAAAATAGTGTTCAATGAGAAATCACCTCCTGAAATTTGGCAGTGCATTTTTGAACATCCTGTATAGACCGGCAACCCACCGTAGAAAAAAAAGGACCAATCATACCCAGTATGCCTATTTAAATAGTGACTATTGACTGCGCTGATTATTTATTGATAGGTTTAACAGGATAACTGCAGTTTATTAACTAGAAATAAACCAGAAAATGCAAAAAATAGCCATCGTGGAACAATTATACTCTGTATGCCATCTAATCGATATACAGGGTGATTCAAAAATCGGTAACAAAACTTAAGAGGGTGATTCTACAAGACAAAATAATAGTAAAGCGTCATATTATTTCTTTTCAAAATATCAAATTCAAAAATTTGAACTATTAGATTTATTGTAAATTTGCCACTTAATTGTTAAAGGCAATTTACGTCTAAACGGTTGGATTTAGCGAGTAAAATGAAGAGCACCTTTTTAAAGGTCTTGTTGCATCAGTCTTTGAGAAAACATACTAAAAACTAATTTAGCTGTCAAAACTAAAAAAATTATGACAAAAAAACAATTTTCAATGTAGGTAAAGTGCCCTCTAGCGGCACACAATCAATGTGAATTGCACTAAAATGATGAAGCACAATCGACCCAGTCTACGTTTCAAATATTAGTAGATTCGGTTTTTCCGTAAGCAAACATTTTAAAAAACAAAAAATAAAAAAAATGAACTTTGTCGGCTTGTAACTCAAAAACGAATGACATTTAAAAAAATTATATGAAGCTCTACTATTATTTTGTCATGTAGAATCATCCTCTTAAGTTTCGTGATCGATTTTTGAATCACCCTGTGCGATGAAAACCCTTTCGAAAACTTAGCATATTAGTTACGATTGTTCCAAAACCACTATTTTTTTTAACAAAAGCCAAAGAACGATAGACAGACATACCTAAATGTTAAATCGATAATTTTTTACCTTATTTTTTTTTTCATCAACTTTGTTTGGTATATATGGCATATTGAGTATAAATTGCTCCAAGATGGCTATTTTTTGCACATTCTAGGTCTATTTTCTAGTCCTAACCAGAACCAAAGATAATACTACTACGGATAAGATGAACCATTCAATGCTATATTTTTGATACCCCTAATGGACTTTGGCTAACGCGAGCCGTTGTCCATCGAGAGATTTTCGCGCTATCCTTGAACGAAAGTTAAACAGTGTTGCCGGCAGGCCTTTACTATTGGCGTGATGAAACGCGACTAGAAAATACACAATTCGTTTAGCCGCCCGCTTTCGCTACTTCGTGTTAGTGATGAGCAAAGCAAGACCAAGACCAAGACCGGGCTAGTCTTGGTCTTGGTCTTGGTCTTGCAAGCCAAGACAAAGTCTTGTTCTTGGTCTTGGTCTTGCACCATCCGGTCTTGGTCTTGGTCTTGCTGCAAGAGTCTTGCTGGTCTTGCTTTTTTTAGGTGAAAATAATTTAAACTAAACAATCTTAAATAAAATATATTTTTTTAGTACTTAAAAATAAAAAAAGATGGGGACTATGTTTTTTGCTTTAAAATTTTAAAATATACCCATTTTAATCGTACACGTACATTTGAATTATTTGATTAAAAAGCATATTTTAAATGTAGGGGCTTATTTATTTATAGCTCTCCATTTTTAGTTGAATTAAGACACAACCTGCTTTTATACATTAAGTGGTAAATGAAAACATAATAGTAATAAAAATTATTTGAACTTTCTTTAAAGACCATATAAAATTAAAGCAAATATACAACTGTGTACTGTGAGAGCAAAAAAAAAGACTTTTTAATTTCAACCAGATGTGAAATTTCCGTGAAAACGATTCTGAGGCGTAAACATTGGTTTCTGATTAAAAAAAAGGTATTTAAGAAACTTTTTAGTTCATATAAACTTTTTATTTTTAAATTAGTTAAATATGTACAAAGTTTGTACAAGTACTTCATACAACATACAACTGCATATACAAGGTGGCTCAATAGTGTGACAAAGCTCGAAACCGTTTATGATGGTAAAAAACTAAAATTATTTTCTATTCCAAAATTTTTCGAAGAATCCACTGCCACTCAAAAAAACTTTCTTATTTTTAGCTTTTAAACTAAAATAAAAAAATTATGGCAAAGAATCCACTTATAAAAAATCGCCACCCTGTATATAGGAACAATGTCGACGTAGATGGTTTTTAAATACCATTTTTGGTTAATACGACATGACAAATATATTTTTTATTAATCTATCACTTTTACATTTATATCTTAGTTTTAGTAAGAAATCTAATGGTGCCACTTCTTTCAGTGTAAAACAAAAATAAGATATTACGGGATTTTGGAGTTTTTTGATCCACCCTGTAACTGGCAAGTTAATTAAAAAAAATAGGAATATAAAAGTAATTTTAAGCTTCTATAACTACTGTACCCCTTGTTTTTCTCAGTCGTTAACGGCTTTGGAGATATTGAGCATTGTCAGACCATTAAGTCACAATCTTATTATTTTTGAACATTTATATTAACTCGTTATCGTTATTAGAACTTATAAAAGAAAGCCAATATATTATCTTAGAAGAAATTACTTATTAAATAATTGTCTTTTTTGGTTCTCGACATTTTTGTCATGTCTGTATAAAATCTTTGTATATTAAAAAACCTAATTTATAATATAAAAAGTCGCAAAAGTGCAAATCTTGCAGGTCCTTGTCTTGCACCCTTGGTCTTGCTTGTTCATACCCGTTGGTCTTGGTCTTGAAGCGAAGGTCTGGTCTTGTCTTGAGACCAGACCAAGATCAAACAAGACGGTCTCAATCCTACTTGTATTCGAATAAGTAAAGCGACAGACATTAAATGTCGCAATGTTTCTACTATGATTCGCTGGGCGGTACACTTAATTTTTTCTTTGGAGATTGATATCTCCGAACTGATTCAAAACCTTTAATGAATCTATTGTGTGTTTATCTTTGCAGAACTAACCCAGTAGTCTTGTAATATCTATCACTATTTAAAAGGCATATGGGTAGAATCGGTGTTTCTTCTCGGTGGGCTGACGTTCTAATAGCTTATTATTTCAATATGTATATTTTGTTTACAACCAGAAAATATTATTTTGATTTAATGTCAAGAAAAGCATTTCGAATAAAATACATGCGTTGCCATGGTGACATGTAAAAGACCCATTTTGATTGATGAAGGACTAATGCATAACTTTTTTACCAAATATTTTACGACCTTTAATTAATAAAATATTTTTTCCTCATACACACTTTTTTTAAAGTAAATTATAATTACAATTTTTAAAAATTTGTTTACTCACAAAAATTACTAGTAATAATCCAAGCTTTAGAAAAATATTTCACTCATATACAGGGTGGTCAATTTAAAGAGTTACGAGACACCGATAATTAGGAAAAAATAGAAATTCGGGGTGATACAACGGGAGATTGAAGACACTATTCGACGTTAGAAGTTACTTTCTAAGCCTTTCCACTTTTTACGGTAAATTTTAAATAAAAATGTATGGTTTTCATTTTAGATTCATAATAACCAGAGAAAAATGTTATAATTAAAACATAATATAATGTGAATGTCAAGGTTCATTATTAATTATATAACAGAACAATAAATAACAACTGCAAAAAAATTAAACAATATTATTTTATGCCATTTTACTTTAAGCATGTATAGTTCTTTTCCGAACTCCTAATAGCACATCGGGGTTAATATTTTTAACTATAAGCATAAACCTGTAGTTCATAGTTAATTAAATAAAACATGGGAGTCATATCCGGTTATCGAGCAGGCCAGTTCGATGACCATTCACGTCCAATCAAAGCAAGTTTAATCAATAATATTACGTGCATCTTCGTCAGTAACTAATGGCACTTTATAGTGCTGGAACTAAATCGTTGTTGTTTCGGAATATTTAATAATAATATTGGTAGGTTATGCCTAAGAAAATCGCAGTATCGGTGTCCATTAACAATATTACCCAAAATCCAGTACCAAGTACAGTGAAACCTTGTTAATTGGGATTACAAGGGTTCAAGGATTTCGTACCATTTAAAGAGGTTTTCATATATCCAGTTTTCCAATTAGACAGGTTAAAAGTAGTTGTTGTCTCATTTACAGAGGCCCTCGCTTATATAGGTCGAAATGTATCGTTATTCCATTTATAGAGGTGGAAATGTTAATAAAAATAATGGTTTACCACTTACATATTCAAAATCTATTAAATATACTGTGCAAAAATTGATAAAATGTCCCAGATGATTGAGCTACAGAGTCCCATTATAGAGGTTAACATCGAAAAAATCCCAGAAATAAAATCTTATTTAACCAAGTTCAAAAAATCCCATTAACAGCGATAATTCGATAAAGAAGTGCCGGGACCTCATTGTAATTCTCAATAATAGAGGTTTCTCACTTATCCAGGTCCCACTTACCCAGGTTTCACTGTATATACTGACCCAAGGTACGGATTAGCCCACTGGGGATTTTCTTAAGCCCAATAATGCATATATTGTATCGATTAACTTGAACACGGTTTGTAAAATTCACTTCGTCAAAAAAAATGGTTTTCAATGAATTGTTTTCAAAGATCCATTCATCCATCCAAAATACTCGTCTATCAAAATATTGCTCATAAAGTTCTTCATGTAAGGTCATATGTTAAGGATTACTAGGAATAAAACTTAAAATTGTGCGCTCTAAGTACGAATGCCTTACTTATCCCAGCGTATCTAGTCCATGGACGAGCTATAGCGGATTTATAAATTCTTTCATGGCTTCTGTTCCAAGAAATTAACCAATGTAATTCCCTCTAGCAGCTATAGTATCAGAACAACTTTCCACTTTGTTTGTTTCTTCATACCTAACGTGCCTAGATAGTGAAACAAGATAATAAATACACCTAATCTTTCCTCAAAAAACATAACCACAAGCCCACAGCATATTAGCAAAGATTTCAAACACGAGTTTTATAATTTAATCTAGTATCCTCTCTAAATTATGCCCTGACACATTTTCTTTGCCAGACACTCCGTCGCTTCGCGCCAGCTTATTTTGGCGTTTGCTGCTAATTATAATTTTAGCCTGCGGCGGTATTTTTGGGAACCGGTCCTGCGGCCATTAGCGGCGCTCGCCTCGTTGCGATAGATCCATCAAACGGGCGAGCGGCGGCCGCGAGGCGCTAACCGAGACATTTGCCACAGACAGGTGGCCTCCCACGCTGTTGGGGCCCGATCAGAGACGGAATAGAAAGAAAAAGTGCAGCGAAAAATTAATCGTTGTTTCTTTGGTATGCAAAAACTAAGTATGGTAATGTCAAGGAAGTTTAAAGGTGTATGGAAGCCAAATGCTATGGCCCATTCGATCAAAAAATGTCCGGCCCAGTATGAAAATAACTGTCAGAGTTGGCCCCGCCGATTTTGCGCAATAACGAAATTCCACGAAATAATTTAATGTGTTGCCTACTTACACACTGATAAATCAGTGTGTAAGTAGGCAACACATTATACTTTTATGAAAGCCGTATTAGTTTCGATTGTTTTGCTTTGTGTGATTATATTTTGTGGTTGCAGAAGTTTTTTGGATTGATAAAAACTTTCTTATTTTAGTGATTAGTGTTTATTAAATTGTGACTATGATTTTGTGTTTATTGTTTGTTACTTATAATATCGTAACAAAATGACTAAAGGTTGTATGGTTTTGTCTTGCAAATCTAAGGGTAACATACCCGGCATTTTTTACTTTAGGTAAGTATTTCTTATATTTAAATTAGGTGCTTCTTATGAGACGTAAGGTTAGGTAACCGAATAAATAATAATATATCAATTATGAATAATAGAAAATGAAAATTTCATAGGAAATAGCAGTGAGAAAAGTAAGGCAATCTTAACTATCTTTTAGATGATTTCCACAATGTTTGTGTATTTCTGTGGATTATTAAAAAGAAATAAGGTTTACATTTAGGTACTTTTATTTCATTTAATAATTTAGTACGTTCTTTCAGTTCATTCTATACAGGTCCCTCTAATTGGATAAAAAGAAGTACAATTTTATGTTAAAGTTCCTTTTTGCTTTTTCTGTATTTGTTTAAAAAGAAATTCGATTTTTGATTTCTTAAACTTACATTATCAACTTTTTAAGCTCGACATACTGTAGACACATAATATTTAACAGTTACTGTTACAATGGATACCTAGGTCCCAAAGGTTACTAAACATTTTTAACCACTGTTATTCTGTCTCATGAATGTTTGTTATTAGTTAAACGTATATGCCTAAAAAGCAGTTATAAAAATTTTCACTTTTTAATGTACAACCACAATCTTAGGATTAGATTAAACTCATTTACACTATCGTGCCCTTCTTTTATCACAAAATTGTTGATAAGTACATGAAACTATCATACAATGTTTGAAATTTATTTTTAAAAATCGTGTTTTTATTTATTTACGAAGATTTTTGGTAAAAATACAAAACTCCCAAAAATATCGACCATTTAAATAGAAGGCTGTAAAGTGGCGCCATCTATTCTTTCCATATTATGTCAGATGATATAAAATCCAATATTACACAATAATTTTAATATTCTATGGTAGTATCGTTTAATAACCAACAATTTTGTGCAAAAAATAAAAAAAAACAGTGAATGCTCCATTTTCATTTTTTAAATTTTTACGCAAGATTCCTAATCAGCATACTCGCGTCTAGAAAAACCCCGGATATTATGGCTGGCGAGCTTCTTGATAGTGTTGACACATGAAACATGCTTTATTATGCAGAGACCTGGCGCGTAATTTGAGAAGTAGGCCTTTTCTAAATAATGCATTTAATGTAAAAAAAGTACTGACTTATTTTTTTACGTCTAAAATATAATTGGGAAAAATAAAAAGCAACTTTAAATAAGCAGAACTGACCATGACCGACCAAAAATAAAGGCTTTTGAATTTGTCGTAATTATTCCTACATAGAAGTTAATAACAAATTTTTTATAATTTTTGATATGGTAGAAATAATTTTTTTAAAAAGTGTAATAACATATTCTCCAGGATTCTTCTAATTCGTTGTTAAAATTTTGTTTATAACTTCTACAAATAATTTAGACAAATTCAAAAGCCCTAAGTTCTAGTCGGTCATGGTTAATTCTGGTAGCGTCTTTTTATTTTCTCCAATTATATTTCAGACGTGAAAATAGGAAGTATTAGAAAATACCCCAAATTATTACTTTACACATTAAAATGTAATTTTTTAGGTTATAACAAATTCGTTAGATTATATTAGACATGCGTCAACACTGTCAAGAAGCTTGTCAGACATAATATCCGGGGTTTCTCTAGACGCGAGTAATCAGCCTCACATTGAAATATGAAGGAAGCCATCACAAAAAATAGACCGAAGGATCCACCGAAAGAAAAGAAGAAGTAGTAGCAGTGGCGGCTCGTGGGTTAAAAAGTAAGGGGTTGCAATTCTAATGGTTCTTTAAAAAAATAAATAAATAACCACAATAAACTTAATGTAAATAAATAGACATACAAAAACTGTAATAAAAATCATACAAGTAGCTACATATGTTACACATATAACCAAAATAACAAATTATACTTCAATAAATCGTAAATCGGCCTGCGAGATAAATAAAGGTTTGCAGTGGGACTGCAAACCGCATGCCGCTTATGAGAGTAAATTCAGCGCCCAATGCCAAGATAGGCAACTCCATATACTTCGCACTCGTAAAAATCCAATTGGTTTGATTTTGATTGCAACCATCGCATCGGCATCGCTTCTAGGATGCGACGGACTGACGCGCGATTAAATTAATGATATTTTAGCGACAGCAATCAAGTTTTTTAATAATTTGGCTGTTATTTCGAGATAACATTAATAAAACAAAAAATAAGATGTTCGAATAAATTTTAAAAAATCTGTAACTATGTAATGATTAATATATATGTTTTTAAAATTTTATTTTAAACCTTTTTTGGGGGTTTCGCAATTCTGCAAACCTAAGGAGGAGCCGCCACTGAGTAGTAGTAGTAGTAGTAGAAGTAAATTTTTGGTGATATTAAATCCAATGAAAAAACATTATGTGCTTCCAAAAATAATTTACCACCAAAAAAGAGACCGAGAACACCGGGGCAACATAAATTGCTCTTATCGATAATAGCTCAGGTAGTAAAAATTTCACATGCAGGACAGAAGACTAAGCCCGGTGAACGTTAGTTATGATGTGTAAGTTGTTCTCTTTTGGGCTTATGCTTGATGTGCCGATGTCCCAAAGAAGACTGTGTCCCTAAAATTTTAGTATGTCGTTATATCTTTACCTTGTACGTCATTTTGTCCATATTATATGAACAAAATGATTTTAGTGATCCGTAACATTTTTTTCTAATATATTTTTAAATAGTTTTTATTCAATTAATATACTGATTTACTAAGAGTTAAGGAACCTAAGATGAGTAAAAGTAAATAAGACTGATTATAATTACATTACAATAAAAAATATGATTCAAAAACAAAACACCCTGTTATTTCTCGTATTTCCCCTAAGCTTCCAGCTTACAGCTTTACAAGCTTTAATGATTTAAATGGTCATATTTTCAAAATTAATAAAGATATGCATATCAAATGTGTTTAAGTTTTTTAAAAATCTTTTCCTTGGTAATACAATACACAGGGTACTCCATTAAAAAAAAAATCTATTTTACTATCAAACTTATGACGATGCCATTCTATCAGAAAATATTAAAGATGGATATATTGAATTTTTTTTTAAGCTCTTTTTAATGGTTATACAATATACAGGGTGCTTCATTTACTTATTTTACTTTTCAACTTCAAGACACGATTGTGAATTGTTTAGCATTTTTTAATCTGATAGCTTGTAAAAAATGCTACTAGTTTTCTGTTTAACCAATTTTGTATTTTGAGTAATCAAAAATTTACCAATAGAAGACACTTAATTTGAAGACGGAATTGTAGCTAAAGACATGGTTCTCGGATTAAACTTTCGGGTTTTATTTGAAACCGCCTTATCAAAACATCCGATCAAACAAAAACAATACCCTAATGCAATACATACTATCATCCTTCGCCAATACATCTCAGTCTCTCTCAACATATCGTTATGAGAAAGTAATTGGTCCCATTAATACATTTCTTCGAAAGTCGTACAGCTTTGTCACGTTGCATCGCTCACATTGTCCCCACCTATCCAGGGTCGAGCCGCCCATTTCAATCCCTGGTGCGGTTGGCGATGTGCCCTGCCGATCGGTCCGAACGACGCCACCGGCCCTGCCGTCGCCGCCGCAACGCTTCACGCTCATCACGTTCACGCTAGCCTGCCAACCGACTGCTGCCTGCCTGCCTGGATAATGTTGCAGGGCACTACTCAACTGGACTGGATAAATAAATAAAATACCCAAAAAACGTAGATTTTCCTCTTCTTTCTAAATTTTTAAGCTACAAAGCAGCCTTACCGTACACCTATACCGAATAAGTTTTGGTCATATCTCTTTTTGATTCTGGAGGTGGGAAACAAAATTTATTAGTTTTATACAGGTTATCTGGAAAATACGTGTACAAAATTATATGACTGGGTACTGACATTATAATAGGTCAATTTAAGTCAACTTGTTTTTATCTAAAATTGCTTCGTTTAGCCTGTTGAGGGCGTCAAACATTTTAGGAAATATTAATTTTCCCTAATTTTCTTGAAAAGTTGTTAATTGATTATACTTAATGTTTTTGGTATATAGTTAAACACTATAAAATGACCTTTTTTTAGTGGTACAGTGATCGGTTAAAAAATAAAGAAGTAAATTAAAGTGTAGTCATTAATACGAGGGTTTGAAAAGTCGGTGCAAAGTCCGAGAGATGGCACCACGGGCGCGTATCAAGGTCATGTTTAGTTAGTAGCACCTGTTAAATGAACACACACCAAGTGTCAGCCCTATTGGTCTATTTCTTTGTGTTTGGCATTCGTGTGAATCAAGGAAGTCAAGTGATTTTCAAGAAATGGACGAAAAAGAATTTCGTGTGGTAATTAAACATTACTTTATGAAAGGTAATACGCCTCAGGAGACTAAAGAGAAGATTGATAAACATTATGTTGACTCTGCACCTGATTTCAAAATTTTCGGACTGGCCATATGAGCACAAGTGACGCTGAACGTTCTGGACGGCCTGTGGAGGTCATGACTCCAGAAATCATTGATCCAATCCATGATATGGTGATGGATGACAGAAGAGTTAAGGTACGTGAGATTGCTAGTGCTGTGGGCATCTCGACTACCGGGTACATAATGTTTTACATGAACATTTGGACATGAAAAAGCTATCCGCAAGATGGGTGCCACGATTGCTCACGCTTGACCAAAAACGGAATCGTGTGAAGTGTTGCAAGGTGGGTCTGCATCTGTTCCAGAAGAATCCGGAGGACTTTATGCGTCGTTTCGTCGCTGTGGATGAAACATGAATTCATTACTATACTCCTGGGACCAAACAACAATCTAAGCAATAAGGGGGAATCTGCACCAAAAAAGGCGAAGACCGTTCCTTCGGCCGGAAAGGTTATGGCGACTGTCTTTTGGGATTCGCAGGGGATAATCCTCATCGACTATCTAGAAAAGGGTAAAACTATTACAGGTGCATATTATTTATCATTTTTGGACCGTTTGAAAACCGAGCTGCAAGAAAAACGCCCATAAATGACCCACAAGAAAGTCCTTTTCCATCACGACAACGCACCAGCACACACCCCAGCAGTTGTGGTCGCAAAATTAATGGAAATAGGATTCCAACTCGTTTCACATCCCCCCTATTCTCCAGACTTGGCTTCCTCGGACTACTGTTTGTTCCCCAATTTGAAGAAATGGCTGGCGGGACACAGATTCTATTCAAACGAGGAAGTGATTGCAGACACTGATCGATATTATGCAGACTTGGACAAATCATATTATTTGGAAGCGATCAACAAACTTTACCATCGTTGGACGAAGTGTATAAGCCTAAAAGGAGACTATGTAGAAAAATAAAAAAGGTTTACCCCAAACAAGTAAGTAGTTTCTATTTTTGCACGGACTTTTCAAACCTACCTAAATATCCCCTTAATATTCTACATCATCAACGTCATGACAACCCAGATATTTTTCCCGATAACTGGATTTATATAAAATCTTATTTATTTATCAAACATTTTTGGTTAAATATAACTGAGACAAAAATATCCCAACCGGTGTATTGGAAGCAGATAGTTTCACCAGTAAAATGGCCACCATTTTTTCCAGATTTAAATATCTTTTAAATAAATACTCTCCAAGATTTATTAACGCAAGTTTTAAATGCAGGCAAGTAATTGCCACCGTCTTTTGAAAAGGTGGCAAGATTATTCTTTTAAATATTTTTTGAGAAAAATCTATCTTAATCAATCAAGAGTGTATTTCTGCTAAATGATATATATCCTACCTCATATACTACCCAAATGACTACAAATGTCCGCAAAAAGATGCATTCGGGATTTTTCAGATCCAGCTAGTCACAGAAGATTCACAGCTGATCTTCTTTCCTTTGTCTCACACAACTGAAACAAGTTTCTTGGTGAATTCCAGATCATTGCTCTTGACATATCCCAAGCTTCTGATGAGGTGTGGTATGATGGACTTCGTAACAAACTTCCTTTCTACGGTCTTTCACTTAAGCTTTGTTCTTGGCTCTCCAGTTTTTCTAACCGACGTATACCAGTTATTGTAAATGGTCATTTTTCCAGCTTCTACCCAATTAATTCTATGGTGTTCCAGAGCTCAGTACCGGCACTAATATTTTTCTCCATATTAACGATCTTTTTTTTCCACAAGGAATTATATTCATAGTTTTATCTGCCGATAGTACTCTCCACTCCAATATTTAATTTCTTAAGCCACCCTGTAAGTCTAATTTGGAAAACAAGCGTAGGTCAATGCAGATATTCCTTTCACAAGACCTTAAACTAATCTTGGATTGAGCCACCAAAAATCTTGTCCAGTTTATTACTTTCAAAACATAGTCATGTTCGGTGTAGCAAAAAACATAGAATCATTTCTTGTTGGTGCTACTTTTGAGAGTGACCTTAACTTGCACAAACACATTGGATCAAGCTTAAAAAAGCTTGAATTCCTTTTTTGAGCCAGAGAGTGTTTCTCTCCTTCTAATCTGTGTACTCTGTATGTATCCCGGATGCGTATTACCATTATGTAGTACAGTACAGAGCGCCTATTTTCTGTATCGCACACCATTTTGTCGATGTAAACGCCCCATTATAACCCACCAATGTAGCGCGCGGTACAGAGCCGCGCTTTTATATATCGCACACAACTTTGCTGCCATAATAGCCCATTACAATCAGCCAATATATCGCGCGGTACAGAGCCGCGCGAACATTCGCGAATAACCTCTGGATGCATGCAGATGCGATAAATTTTTTCTGTTTTATTGTCAATAACGTGTACGTATTACGACTCGCTTTTTGGTAGTGAAAGTGTTTTTTTTTGGAGAGTGACTCAATATGGCACGCGTGATGAAAGTAGTATGCTAGATGTACTTAACAAAAAAATTCAATTTCTCAAAGAGTCTGGAGTTGAATTAATTGTGAAAGACAATCCGCTTATAGTTGTTTTTGTTACACCAATTATGCGGCGTGCCTTCCTACATAATTTTGCGAACGAAATGGTTTTCGTGGACTCTAGTCCACGTGCGTTACCTTTGTTTTCGCATCAAGTAAAATTGAAGCTATTCCTATAGCATGTATACTTCACACTGCACAAACTGAAGCCAACTACACCCTTGCTTTTTTCGCTGTTTAAGAAGTGCTCGAAATTAACGGCAAAAAGTTTTCGCCAAAAGTTTTTATGACAGACGACTGTTCAGCTGAAAGAAATGCAATAACTACTATATTTCCGAAATCTGTCTGGCTTTGGCAAGTCGACCATAATGTGAAAAAAAAAACAGTAGTAACCCACGGTAGAGGATGCAGAATATAGAGAATATATAAGAATGTGCAATTGAGATAAGTTTGGTATACTGTTTAAGACTTCACCAATTTTAAACGCATCTGACAGAATACAAATGGCAAAATTAGCTGTAGGCGAGCCTGCTTCCGATTAATTTTACTACAGTATGGATGGGAATGACGCAAATTATAGTGAAGTACTATTACCAGAAAAAAAATATCAAACGGATTTTCCAGTCAACGTTATTTATCTTGATAACAATGAGAGCCAGGAGAAGTTCAACGAAGAAGCTGGCCAATTGATCGTTTACTATCAATACTAGAAGAAAATCGAAGTTCTCAAGCTACCCTTATGTTGATTAAATTTAACAAGACGCTACAAAAAATAAAAACACCTTCGCAGATAATAAATTTTTTGGAAACGAAAATACTTGCTACTGGTAGAAGATCTAAAAAAATAAATGTTCAGCCAACGTCGGTTTGTCGTCGTAAACAGGAAGGATTACCACAATCTGGCAGAATTTAAGCTGGACGACCCTCTAATAGAGAAAGAGGCAAACGAAAGGCACAACCTTTCAATAAATATTATGGCAAATCATCCAAACGCAAAACTGCACTAAATGTAATGATTGTAATATCATAGGTACGAATATTATTAATAAATAAATTTAGCTTGCTTACCATTTAGTTTCATTCTGTTTGCTTCGTTGTTGTTTTCTTACTATGATCATATTCTCTCGTGTCAGCGTAGCTTGATCTGTACCGCGCGCTATATTTGACGAATTTTAATGGGCTATTACGGCGGCAAAGTGGTGTATGATACAGAAAAGCGCGGCTCTGTACCGCGAGCTATATTGGCAGATTATAATAAGCCGTTTACGTCGGCAAAATGGTGTGCCATACAGAAAATAAGGCGCTCTGTACTATACTACACAATGGCAATACGCATCCCGGATTGGACCCTCTTTAGAATATTGTTCTCAAATCTGGGGAATGGCGTCCCCTATAACACTTAGCATTCTTGACTCCATTTAAAAAAGAGATATTCGTCTTATTAATCATCCCACACGTACAGAAAAGCTTCCTTCTCTTGCCCACCGACGGACTGTAGGGGATCTGTCGCTCTTTTATAGGTATTTCCGCGGCTTCTGCTCCGAAGAATTGGTCAGCATTATTCCTCCTCTGGCAGCTTTCAACAGAGCAACACGTAGTGCCACAGTAGCGTATACGCCTCAATATACTTTGCCACAATAATAATTATTATTTTGCACATTATAAGTCCAACTGACTACTGCCCTCCTTTATCTCAGCACAGCTTTCCCGCATATTCTCTATTCTCTGTCCGACGTTGTAGCACTTGAGCGTCCTTATCTAACCCTCGGGACGACAGCCAGACCCAAGCCGGAACATAAGCAGACGCTTCGTATACTAAAGGGAACAACGGCGCGGCGGTGGGTGGGGAGGAGGAGAGAGATGATGGGGTAATTAAACAGCTTAACGATTAAGGATTTGTGACATAAAAGTTACGAATGACAAAAACGCAAGTTGAAAAGTTTGTAAGTTTTGTGGATGGGATGCGAGAAATATTTTTGTTTGAAAGATAAAAACTAGGGTCAATTTACTTAAAGAAACTTTGATATCGTTATAAAACAATATAGCTTTCAATCTAAATGGTACATTGGTATTTAAAGCAGATGTTAAACAGCTTAAATTTGCATCTTATGACAGCCCACGAAGGCTTATATACACGATTGGTGAGGCAAACGCTTGCATGGCAATTTTAATGCAATAGAGTAGAATACATATGGTATGACCTCAGAATAAAAAGAGAACGATAACAATTTTCCCTGTTTCAGTTTTAATATAATGACGAACGACGGCGATTCGTTAGAATATTGTTGGCTGAGGCATGCAGGGGGATGCAGTACAAGCGTCCAGCTATTTTCTGCATCACTGAGAGTGATAGAAACATTGCATTATTTTTGATGAATTACAATAAAGATATATTTATATTTTTGAACCAGACACAATCGTTTTTTTGACGCATTCTTTCCATGTTTTTTTTTTTGGAATAGCAGATTTTATTTTATTTTTAGGCTCAAGTCTGATAAAAATTTAACAACCTTTTGATTACTGTTGTTTTTAATATAACAGTGATTAACATGACCAATTAAAAACGAAAAAATGTGTGAAAATGTAAAAAATCTTCAAAAATGCGATTGACAATCTTTAACGTCCGGGATCCAGCTGATACTGCCGAATGCCGATAGCCGTCCGGCGTAGTGATGGAACCTTCCGAACGATATTCGAATATAGAAATGTTTCGAATGATGCGAATATTTCTATCGGATATTCGAATATTCATATTCCATCGGAATGATAGTTCATTCGATTCGCGGTTCATTCAAGGTAAATCCCAGATCAAAATAGGAAGAGCTATTAAAAGAATGGACTTGAAAATTTAAATGTCGGATGTCACATTGTGATTCGTTACCACATAATTTTTTATTTAATTATAATATGAATTTCCATCAAAATGAATTTTCAATTCAAAATGCAGATACTACACACAAAAAATTAATATTAAGAATAGAAATTTTCCACAAAGTGTCGACTTTTTTGGCGGCCACTGTAAACTATTCTGTACACCACACCAATAATTACGAATTAAAACGAAAACAAAACCTCCGCCGCCCCACCAATAACAGCAAAACAAATGCTAACACAACATCAATCCACCAACTAAAATAGTCGACTGAAATCAAAAGCCGAAACAAAATAATTCAGTTTTCATCTTTCGACAACTGATTTATCCGGAATAATTCGTTATTTCGAAAGCAAACACTTCGACTTCGGGATAAATCGACGGTCGGCGGTCGGCGCAATATATCGAATATCGACTGGCGTTGATCGGTCAATGTTTTATATGTCAAATGATATTCCGAATATGAAGATCTTCCGGAATACGAATATTCAAATAGTAAAATCATCCGAATATGCCCATCACTATTCCGTCGAATCGGATGAATGCCCTGCCCGCGGTATTCCCCTTTTTGTTGGCCCGGTAGAAGGCGGCACGTTTCTGTCTGTCTTTATTTCGCTCAAGCCTTTGTCTATTAAATTGACATTTTCTTTTATAGCACTGAAAATCTCTGCACGTAAGAGTTGCTAGCCGTGTATAGCATAAGTACATGGGTTCGCGTTTTTAAATATCAAAAAATATTTTTTCCAGTTCTGTCAACGTTGTCCAAGTACCGAGACATGCAGATATTGCATTTCACGACACCTTTTTAGATAATCTGGTAGTGTCATCACTAACGTTATAAAAATATCTACTACCTCTGAACTATTCCGCATTAGCTCTTGGGTAATGTGATCCATAAGGAATCTACAGTTTAACACAGAATAAACCACATCTAAGAGCACACGGTGTTCACTAGAGGTCACCCATCCAATTACTAACCGTGCTCAGCATTGTTTAACTTTGCTGATCCTACGGAATGCTTTGTTTCAACGTGGTTTATCTTAGCACAGTCTCCTAAAGCTAATAGGTTAAGTACTAATATACTGTGGTGTGTTTAAAGGGAAGTAAGAAGCAGTTTATTAACAGGTAAATTATTATAAAATTTTAAGGTTTGGAAGTAATAGAAGGACCTCTGCCAGCAGCAAATTCTATGCACAGTTCAAATTTTCTTGGAATGATGAACCAGACAAAGAGAAAAGGTCTTGTTTATCCTGAATGGACTGCAGAAGAAGGCATAAGAGTAATACTTTGTGTTGCCCGACTGAAAACTGCAAATATTTCCGAGCAGAATGCGAAAAAATCCTATAAAAGAAGAAAAGGCATATTTTTCGATAAACAAGAAGATAGAGCTTTTTTGTAACACATTGTAATACATAGAGTAGGTTCATTGATAAGGCCAATCCAACAAAAACCGTATTTTCTTGATTTAAAGCATAATCCTAAATGTTATGGGGAAAGTCATCACTTAAATAGGGCAACAATATTCATAGAAAATTCTCATTTAGGATATATAAAGGTGTATAGGTAAGAAACGGAGAAATAGTTTTGGGCTTAAAAGAGAAATCCAAGATTTCTGAAAGCTTAGAAATGAGCTTGGAAGATGAACAATTAAGTAAAGGTACTATT
>JAHBCN010016844.1:0-19022 GCA_019359885.1 Listronotus oregonensis | reverse complement strand
TTTTTCTCATTTACTTTAAGGTCGAAAGTGTTTATTTTTTATTTTTGGTTTTTATTTTTTTTTCTCGAAAACGAAGCTAGATATGAAGAAAACACAGGAAAGTAAAAAGTTGTATTTTTAGTTGCTTAATCTTGAAAAATATAAAAACTATAAGAAAAAGTCATTGGTGTACTTTTTTTCGTCAATAATATGGCTGTGGTGCCCAGTGAAACGCCAATGGAGCTAGTAATTTCAATCTAGTTAGAGCTAAATAAGCACCTTATTACTTCAAATAACTGCACAAATTTCGACCAAATCGGTTTTAGGATATTTATGATATTTTATAAATACTGTTTTTACTTCAACGCCCTGTATCTCAGAAACGAAGCAACTCCGGACATATGTTCATAGGAACTTTTTTTCTTAAAACGACCTAGCCAATCACCCTCTGAAGTTTCGTACCGTAGTTAGGAAACACCCTGTATATAATTTGTAAGTAAAACATTTTGTGTTTTCAAGTATTGTTTTTCGATGGCAGAATTATTTAAATAATAATCGGTATAAATTTCAAACAAATCCCAAGAAAGTGCCTCTCGTGATACAACTACCTTAACATGCTAATATTTAGGGAGGTTATTCGTGGGTTTATCATGAGAACTGTCAAGATTAAAAAATATGTTGTACACCAGAAAATGCCTTTTGATAAATAGAAGATGCGTACCACATTTTACAAAAATATTTACGTTCATATCAAAGTTATCATAAACAATTTTTTTCCTAAAAATTTAGCACCCTGTACTTCAAGCTAGCACCTTTAGGACATATGTTCATATATTTTTTTCTTTTAATTTGAATCCAAGAATAATCTCCTCTAATATTAGCATGTTATTAGGAAATACCCTGTTTAAAAAAATAATTACCTTAGCGTTGAACAACTGGTACACTTCTCACAATAAGTTCCTGTATATATGTCCTTGCCGTTAGAGTTACACTCGCACTCTCCGCAGACACATGTTCCCCTTCCAGAACATTCTACTTTTTCGCCTGGCGCGAAACACTGACTGTTGTCTTTTGGGCAATCACAAGCAGTTCCTCCCCATCCTTTAATAAAGATAATATCATTTTTATAAAGTTTATAGAAGGTTAATCCTCGAGAAACTTGTGAGAATAACTTTAGTTCTACATTGGTTAGTTGTGGTTTCCCAGAAAAAATTAGTTTTGGGGTAACTATACTTCAAGTCCAAAATTTCTGTCAATGACGCATCGCTCGCTTTTAGAGTGCCCCGGGTTGTGTGGGGTCAGGGGAATCAATTCCAGTGGCGTGTGCATTTTAGAAAATAAATGATAAAATTTCGTCAAAACATGAAAATATTTTTACAAGCAAAGTTATTTTCCCACATTTCTATCAACCCTTTAAATTAGTAACAAGCCTATATTTTTTGGTATTATTCGGATTAATGAAAAATGTAATTTTTTTTTAATTTTGCACACCTCCTATTTTAAGGTCATAGAACACAAATTTAAGTTTTTTGGCGATTTCTCAACGTTTTTCAAAAAAAAAATACATTTTTTACTTTAATTTTACCTTTTTCGATTTTATTTTGCTACATGAAAAAAATTATAAAATTTCAGTCTTAACATAAATTAAAAAAGATGTAAAAACAGAATGATAGACAATCCATGTTACACCGACTTGCCAATTCACCACCGATCTTGCAAATTCAATATTAAATACGTTATTTACACGCATTGCTTCATCAAAAATATCCACTATATAAGTAACACGAAAGCCCTATGATCATCAGCTCGTAGAATCCAATAACTATTTCGGGTCTTTCGAGTTCCATATTTAGGATTTCCATATCGAGGATATTTTTGATCAAACGCATTGCGGCCGAGAAACCAGGTTCGCATACCTTATAAAAATGTCATAAAGAAAACTCTTACAACTTGGCAACAGGTCAACATTTTTAGAATTTCGGACGTAAATGTTTTACCTACTTTTTATTGAAAATTATAAGGTTTTTTTCCGTACTTTTTGAGTGATTTTTTTTAATATTAAAATGGTATGAGTTTTTTAAACGTTTTCGTGCAAATGACAGAATTTAAAGGAATATGTCGTAAAATGGAATTAAACAATTCAATTATTATTCTTTTGAAATTCTATACGAGGCGGCCAAAAAAAAAACAGCTTCTGATTCATGTTTAACAATCGGAAAGTAGAGAGTGTGCAAAAAAATCGCATTTCCAGTATCCGAATAATTACTAATATTGTTTATTTGCCTTTTAAAACTTAGAATATCGTACGCGAAAAAATATCTCTGCAGCATCCAAAGTGGTTAGTTCTGGATTTCGTTCCCGAATACCATGGTAAACATTTTAACCATTATTCGTTCTTTTAACGTTAACTGATTTTTTTTTGTAGGCGGATAACTAGTTAAAGGTTGGTTAATATTCATTGTTTACTGAATTAAAAGCACTTAACAACACTTAATCTGTATACACAATTATATACACTAAATAAGATAAACTATAATAAAATTGGCACAAAACAATATCTATATAGGTACTACTATTACTAGAAATTTACAATATTTTCAAAATACCCTGTATAACAATTAAAATTTAAACTCACAAAATCTGTCCATAATCAATAATAACTAAATAAAATCATCGAACAGCACAAAAACCCTGTCGATACGCTTATTTTCATGTCTGTTCAAGTTGTAAACTAAGGAATGTGTGTTGCCACTTTTATTGTCTTCTCGATAACAATGATTTCAATACATATTGGCGTGCTATTTTTAAATGCGATCGCTGGCTGGTAACTTATTTTCGCGAATTATGACAACGTGGCGATGAAACTTTTGGCCGGTTCACTGTTATTTGAGCGGAAAAGTATATCATAGGCTTAAAAATCATTTACTAGTGTTAGATTTTTATTCAGCCGCTTCGTCGGTTGGGTGGCCGGTATTAAATGAGTCACTGACAGAAATTTTGGACTTTAGGTATACGATTTAAAGTTTACGTCTGGCCCTTTAAAGACGTCAGACCAAAACGCCTTGTGACGACACAAAAGTTGCTGAGTTCCAATATTATTTTTTTGCTCCGATAATTTTTTTAATAAAAAATCCATCGCGTTCCTTTATTTCGATTTAAGATAAATCGGTTTAATATCAATTAAATACGCAACGCAATGAATGATAAGGGTAATTACACAGTCAAAATCGATTCTAATTTACAAAAAAATATATTACAGGAAAAAGTTTGCAGCCGTGGTTACTGACTTTTTAAACCATTTTTTGTTCAGTTGTTTTTGTCAAATGAAAATGAACAGATAATTTTTGACATAAACAAATGTCAATAATACTTATCCACAGATTTAAAATCCAAAGTGTTTCAATATTTAGATTAGCTTCACTTGCTATTCTATTAACTTCGCTCTCATCCGAGATGTAATATTAGAACATAGCCGCAGTGGCCTGTGTCCACCAGGCATTGTGAATATGTGTGATTAGAAGCTCGCGACGTTAATATCGTTTTGGTGACAACATTTTATATTCGAATTTTAAATGCTTGTACAGTAACGGCCATTAAATCTTGGGCAATTCTTTTTCTCTTTCATAAAACAGGCTTATGCCACCTTCTACTGTTGAAAAACCTAATAAAGAAACAGGTGGGTGTTATTAGTGCCTATTTTTTTTTTAAATGCCTATTATATTAAGCAGAGAGGTTGGCCAGAAAGAAATGTGGCGGAAGAGCTTAACATCCCAAAGAGTACTATTCATTTTGTTTTAAAAAAATGGCAGGAAACACACTCCTTTGAGAGAAGAGCTGGAAGTGATCGCCCCAAACTATCGAATCAAAAACAAGATAATAATTTAGTTAATGTTTTGAGAAACCACTATTAAAATCTGTAGTTACAGCAAAAACGGAAAGCAATTTCCCAGCATCGGTTAGAACGGCACGGCAAAGAATAAGGCAAATATCCGAATTGCGCTGCCATCCGGCAGCCTTAAACCGTTTTTAACAAACGCAATTAAAGAACAACGTATTGGATTTGCTCAAGAAAGTTTAAAGGTGTATGGAAGCCCAATGCTATGGCCCATTCGATCAAAAAATGTCCAGCCAAGTATGAAAATAACTGTCAGAATTGGCCCCGCCGATTCTGCGCAATAACAAAATTCCACGAAATAATTTAATGTGTTCCCTACTGACACACGGACACTGTAGTTAGGCAACACATTATACTTTTATGAGAGCCGTAGTACCATTTTTGGTCTTAGGTTTTTGGTGCAAGGGCGCGCGCGGCGCGTATGAAACTATATCCCCGCTGTATCGTCAACCGTCGTCGTCTCATAATTCGTCATTTTCGTTGTGGTTTGTGCCCTTTGCGCCGATTGTTTTGCTTTGTGTGAGTACTTATATTTTGTGGTTGCAGAAGTTTTTTGGATTGATAAAAACCTTCTTATTTTAGTGATTAGTGTTTATTAAATTGTGACTATAATTTTGTGTTCATTGTTTGTTACTTATAATATCGTAACAAAATGATTAGAGGTTGTATGGTTTTGTTTTGCAAATCCAAGGGTAACATACCCGGCATTTTTTACTTTAGGTAAGTATTTCTTGTATTTAAATTAGGTGCTTCTTATGAGACGTAACGTTAGGTAACCGAATAAATAATAATATATCAATTATAAATTAAAGAAAATGAAAATTTCATAGGAAATAGCAGTGAGAAAAGTAAGGCAATCTTAACTATCTTTTAGATGATTTACACAATGTTTGTGTATTTCTGTGCATTATTAAAAATAAATAAGGTTTACATTTAGGTACTTTTATTTCATTTAATAATTTAGTACATTCTTTTAAAGGATCAAAATTATTAATTACTGGGCAGACCAGGCAAATTTTGATATATACAAATCCCTCTAATTGAATAAAAGAAAGTACAATTTTATGTTAAAGTTCCTTTTTGCTTTTTCTGTATTTGTTTAAAAAGAAATTAGATTTTTGGTTTCTTAAACTTACATTATCAACTTTTTAAGCTCGACATACTGTAGACACATAATATTTAACGGTTACTGTTACAATGGATACTAGGTACCAAAGTTACTAAAATTTCCTGTTACGTCATGAATGTTTGTTATTAGTGAAAAGTATATGCCCAAAAAGCAGTTATAAAAATTTTCAGAATCTTAGGATTAGATTAAACTCATTTACACTATCTTGCCCTTTTTTATCACAAAATTGGTGATAAGTGCATAAAACTATCATACAATGTTTAAAATGTATTTTAAAAAAACTTGTTTTTATTTATTTACAAAGATTTTTGGTAAAAATACAAAACTCACAAAAATATCGACCATTTAAATAGAATGCTTCTTTCCATATTATATCAGATGATATAAAATCCAATATTACACAATAATTTTAAATATTCTATGGTAGTGTCGTTTAATAACCAACAATTTTGTGCAAAAAATTAAAAAAAAAACAGTGAATGCTTGAATTTGACATTTGATGATGTCATCTTTATAGATAGTAACAAAGAATTATGGAAGTCCGGCGCTGACCTACTATTCATGGCGCAAACTCCGCGGGCCAACCCCTCTATTCCCGCTGCCCTGCACGCCTGGACAATTTTGTTCTACAGTGTTGGGCTTCCATACACCTTTAAACTTCCTGGATTTGCTCCACAATTTTACTTGGAACCTCCGATTTTTTGGGAAAATGTAATATTCACCGATGAAAAATTGTTTCAGCGGTGCTACAATGGGATACTTAAGGTATACAGGCCTCAAGGAACACGATTTGATGAAAAATATACCCAAAAGGACAAAAGTAGTGGGCGATTTTCGGTAAATGTTTGGGGGTGGCAAAGGTGCACAAGGACTTGGTGTATGGATATTTAAGTTTGTTTAAATTTATTAAATTGTTAATTAATTTATTAATTTGTTATTTTTTTAAAATATAAATATTTTCTTTTACCTTTTGCTTTATTTATAGTAATTAAAAGTAAAACAAGGTAAAAAAGAGCGATTTACAAAAATTGGCAGAAAAGTTAAAATTTGACAAACTTTTTGCCCAAGATTTAATGGCCGTCAATGTACCTCTGTTATAAAATTTCGTATAAAAAACTATTCGGCAGAAATGTTATATAGCTATAAAGGGTTATTTTTAGCTAATCAAAAAAACATGTGCAAGGAGCTTATTCTCAGACTACTGTAGTAAAGTTGAAGAATTTAGGCCCTGACAATATATGTTTTTATGATTTTCTTACCATCATCACATTTGCATTCTCCACATTCACACTTTCCATGTCCAGAGCATTTTAACGCGCACGAGAAATTATCGCATTCGCAGTATTTTCCATAAATACTTTCGTCTTTATTCGTTCTTTTGTTACAGATGCACTGGCCGCAGAAACATTTCCCTTGACCTACAAAACAAAAAAATAATTAAAACAAAATTATAGTCGAATTTAAAAAATATAAGGGTAGGTAGGGGGCTGCTACCGGTTAGCCAGATCTTGACTTCTATGTTTGGGGTCCTGGAAGGACAATTACACAATTTTCACCAGCTCTCGGAGTAGTAGGAGAGCTGGTGAACAATTTTCAGTAGGTTTTTGAGGCACTATGAAAAATTTTGTAATTGTTCTTGAAAGAGCCCTAAACATGAAAGTAAAGGTCTAGCTAAAGGATAGCGCCCCCCTACCAACCCTTCAATTTTTTTTAAATTTAAGGGTTGGTAGGGGACCTCTATGTTGAGGGGTCCTTCTCGGAAAATTACACAAATTTTTAAAGTGCTTTAAGGATCTACTCAAAATTGTTTACCAGCGCTACTCATTGATAGCTTTGCAATTAAATAAAAAAAAACTATCTAAAAGGAAAAAATACGAAAGATGGCTAATTTTTCACAACATATACAGGTTTTTCCATATAGCAAAAAAAAACTTATTTTGTAAATTTAAGTGTAGTAGATAGCACTGGTTTTGCTGCTAAATTTTAGGTAAATTAAGCTAGAAAAAAAACAGAAAGTGACACTGTTGGTAAATAAAAAATTCGACATATATCTTTCTTAATGAACATACATAGATTAATACCCAATGAAAATGAACACTTGAGTAGCATTAACTGCAAGTTGTTTTATGTCAATTCAATCACAGAGAGTCTTTTTCTAAAAACTTTTATGGCGAACACTATCGAAAGCTTTTGGCAGGTCGGTGTAAGTAAAATCGACTTGTAGTCCGATCCCAGCGACGATAATATAATATTTGGATATACCGTTGTTGTCGAACGCATCTTAGATACCACGCTGTAACCCTTACTAAAAAAGTAGAACAGATTTTGCGGTTGGGCTATATTTTGAAAAGCACCGTAATTTCGCTCCTGGTTGCCACTTTAGCACAAGAATATCTTCGGGAAATAACTTCGCCTATACAGGGTGATCTAAAAAGTTATCTAGAATATTGACAAAAAATTTTCTATTTACCTGAGCAGGTCTCATTTTTTCCTCCGGGCTTGATACAAACTCTCGGATCAGTAGTGTGACTCTGCGTCCTGTCACACTGACAGGTCTCACCGAAGCGTCCCTCGTTACATCTGCAAATTCCGCATTCGAGATCCCCGAACCTGTTGCATTTGGGGTCAGAAACCGACTTGTCAGCGGCGCATTGACAGTCACATGACACTTCTAACTCCACGACTAAGCTGTCTTCAAGACCTTCTGGTTTAATTGTTATTATTTTTTTGTTTAATTTATCTGAAAAATACATATTTTAAAAAAATAATTGAAAAAAATGTATTGATTTGCTATTTTGTTTATACCTACACATACTATTGTAATTATTATTATTTTTAATCACGTTGGATAACAAATTTTAAAGTCACATGTTTTTGCAGGAGTTAAGAGATTTATTCTACTAAAAGACTTGTGTGAAATAAGGGCAAGCACTGGTGTAGCTAGGTTTTTATTTTTTTTTAATTTAAAGGTGCTCGCCCACTAGGGCGATGCGACGTGACAGGTTTGTCCGCCCACTAGGTGACGCGACTCGGTGCGACGCGAAATCTTTCAAAATGTGGCAGTCAGTTGCAAGTTTTTATGGAGAGCTCATTGTACGAATATATTTTTGTGTTTGGAGTAATTGCTGCTATGGAGGAGGAAGAAAAGAAAAGGAAAAGGAGAGTTTGGGTCCATGAAATTAATGGAAAGAGAAATGCGTGTGGAGAATTCTATCACTTATTTCCATATTTAAAAAAAAATGCAATTTTTTTTTAATACTTTCGCATGTCGAAAGAAAAGTTTATTGAACTTTTGAGTTTAATACAGACGTCTATAGAACACCAAAAAAAAGTTGCTTTCACATACCTTGAAATCAGAAACCGCTAAACAACTTTTATTTAGAATAATTAAAAAAAATTATAATAATAATAAAATACAAATGTCACAAAAACAACAAATGAACAATCCAGTGATAACAGAACAGAGCAACATGTGAGATTCGATGATACCTGAAAGGAGGCCAAATGAGACACTCCCAACTTGTCTTGAGATGTCGCGTCGCATCGCCTAGATGGGCGGGCTTCAGTTTGATTACATGTAAAGTATCCCTGATGCATTTAATAGCGTCGCGTCGCGTCGTATCGCGTCGCGTCGTATCGCTCGCGTCGTATCGCGTCGCGTCGTATCGCGTCGCGTCGTATCGCGTCGTATCGCGTCGCGTCGTATCGCGTCGCGTCGTATCGCGTCGCGTCGTATTGCGTCGCGTCGTATCTCGTGGCTTCGTATCGCGTCGTATCGCGTCGCGTCGCTCTAGTTGGCGAGCACCTTAAAAAGTAAGACATAGGACCCAAAATAATAGAGACCAGATGCTGTTGACCCGAATCCCGGTCAGAAAATCCCAGTTAATATATCCCGATCATTAATATTCCATGCCAAAATGTCCCAATCAAAAGAATTCCATGAGAAAAACATCCTATAAAAAAATATCCCACAAAAAAATCCTATGGCAAAAACTTACTAATACAAAAATATCCTTATCTTTCTCATTATGTGTAACCAAAACTAACCACAAGTAACCATCATCTTTCACATTGCTAGTACAAACACGTGCTCTGCATCTCTTTTGTATTGTAATTAACACATAATGAGAAGGATAAGGATATTTTTGTATTAGTAAGTTTTTGCCATAGGATTTTTTTATCGCATATTTTTTAAAGATGTTTTTGTCATGGAATTTTTTTGTATGGGATATTTTGGCATGGGATATTAATGATCGGGATACATCTTCCTAGGATTTTTTGACTAGCCACCTATTGACCCCAAAGGGAAAACTTTGGTAACGAAAATTTTTATTTTGAAATTTGCAAAAAAAACTTTTTTCTTCCCTCCCCACCGGGGAAAATCTAAGTTTTAAAAGTAAATTCTCATTTTATATTTTTTTCGTATATTCGATCAAATTCTATCGTCGAATCCCAAGTTACGCAAAATTATCTATGGTTTTTTAAAAACCATAGCTAGTACGGTACCTTTCACAATAATTCGTTGATTCCTTGACTGCAATAAAATTTAAATTACAACCCTCAGTGGAAACCCCAACAATGAATAGGTTGCCTGAAAAATATCTATTGTGTAGGCACCGCACCTTCTGAACAGGGTACAGGTACAGGGTACAGGTCCTGATTACCTACTAATAATAATAGTTTAGGTTAGCTATTTTGGATGCTTAATAACACACACGAAAATACCTCGACAAACTCCACACGACTGATAAACTAAGAAGAAAAGACCCTGCTTTATATTCAACACCTGCAATTTGCCTATAACCTACATAATATATCAAAAAGAAGGTATAATAATTAATAAAGAAAATTTTAAGTCCGGACCTACATGCGGGTATCCAAAGTATATTGAGTTTTACGACTAACAGTAGCAGGTAAAACGAGAAATTAACGAATTATTGTGAGAGGTACCACAAAAATTTTTTTACTCCATTAATTTTTAAGTAAAATATTTCAGATTTCTCTAATTTTAAGAAACATGCATATATTTTTGCGAAATTTGGGATTTGACGATAAAATTTGATCAAATACACGAAAAAATCCAAATAGAGGATTCGCTTTTGACACATAGATTTTCTCGGGGGGGAGAGGGGGATTAAAAAACATTTTTTTTGCAAATTCCAAAATGAAAATTTTTAAAATATGGTTCGTATACGAATAATTCGGCTGTCCAAACTATTTGATTATTTACATCACTATAAACAAAGAAAATAATAGCTATTATTTTCTTTGCTATAAAGGACCATGCCTGATAAACAGCCTTTGTCAATTCCCAGAAATATTGCTTACCGTCCTTATGACAAATCAAAGGTTCAATGCTAGCTTTAAAATCTAAGGTTTGCCCTGGCTTTACACTGGAGCATCCACCATCCACAAAGCTTGGACATGTCGAGGTTATGTTCACGATAACATCTTTCGTTGCGTCAGATGTTATTTTGACTGAATCCCTAATTTGCTAAAATTGAGAATTTACTCTTATTAAATAAAGCTTTCACTCTGTAAATATAACTATAAAAAGAAAAAAAATTAGAATAAAATTGCATCTAAATAAATTTTAATTAAGTCTATGAGCCAAATTTTCTTCAAAATAAATGATAATTTTAAAAATAATTTTGGTTTTTAAAAAAATCAGTAAATAATGCCTAATCAAGCTCGCGAATACCGTATCTCAATATCTTGCTCCTTACCAAAAATTTAGGCCACAGAAATTTTTATACGTCAATATCTCAAAACTATAAAACCTACAAAAAATTTTATAAAATATTAAATATGTATTTTTAAGAAACCTTTAATTTAGGTTATTTAGGTTCCTTAAAATACATAATTTATGTCATATAAAATTTCTTGTAGCTTTTATAGTTTTTGAGATATTGACGTATAATTTTTGGCCTAAATTTTAGGTAAGGAACAAGATATCGAGATATGGTTTGAGCAACGAACTCAAGGGGTCCTTGAGTTCGTTGGTTTAGAGCTTGTTTAAGCATCATTTAGCTACTTTTTTATGAAAAAATCATACGAAAAAAATCATACCAACGCATTTAATTTTTTTTGAGAAAATTAACCATTTCTGTCGGAATTTCGAAAAAAGCCCTCTAGCGGCGACATGTGAAACTAACAATACTTCAAGTAATATAACATTTATAGCTCAAGAATAGCTCTTTTTAACTAGCCTAAGTTTGTTAAAATCGGCTCAGCCATTTCGAAGATACAGGGTGTTTTTTACGGAAACCTTTAAATACCCCCACCACTTTATTTTTAGAGATACAGCAAAAATTGTCAAACAAAAAGGTTCAAATTATCCTCGACTTTAAAACTCAGATATTTTTTTGTTAGGTTAATATAGCAAAATTCACAGAAACATCCCTTTTTTAAATTCTAGATTGCAGTTACGTCCCCTAGCGGCCATTTCAGAAACTTAAAAATAATTTCCAGCTATTTCTCTTGACCACTTTTACGAAAAATATTTTTCCCCAACGCTGTGCGATAAACATTTTCTGAGATACAGCCGACGTCCTTTCTTATTTGGACACCCGGTACATATGCTAATTATTCTGTATGCATATAACTTTTACTAAAAGGATTGAAAATTAGTTATTTACATTACAAGATGCGAAAGTTTACTTTTTGGTGTGAGGTGGTTTTTAAACGGCCGAGGCGAAGCCGAGGCTATTTAAAACCTCCGAACACTTGAAAGGCCTTTCGCATCGTGTAATGTATTATATTTTTTCTGCTACTGTTCTAGGTATCGCATAATTTAATAATCATTAACATCATGTTTTAATAGAAATATCAGAGATTTTGAAATTTTACCTGTTAAAAATTAATCCATAGCAACACATTTATTGTTGACATTGTCTGTCATCAGCACTTGTCAGATTTTGAATTATTGTTAATTTAGTATAAATCCATTCCCATTTTAAAATTTTAAAGGAATATGAAAATGACATCCAAAAGGCAGCTGACCTTGCGTCTTCTGCCAGACAAATCTAAAGAGAGGTACCATCAAACATATAAATCGTTTTCTGAATGGCTTGCTACAAAAAATGTGGGGCGGATTGACGAGATTGTGATGTTGGCGTGTTTTCATGAAAAATCCGAGTCTTTATCACCACCAACCCTCTGGTCTGTATATTCCATGCTCAAGTTAACAATTTCCGTAAACAAAAATCAAGATATTTCGGAGTTCAAGAAACTAGTTGATTTTATTAAAAGGAAAAACGATGGTTATGAGGCAAAAAAGTCAAAAATGTTTAAAAAGAAGAAATCATAAAGTTTTTACTTAACGCGCCTGATCAAAGTTACTTAGCAATAAAAGTAATAGCCATTATGGGAGTGGCTGGGGCATGCCGGACAGACGAAATATACAGAATGAAGCTAATTGATGTAGAAATAAGAAATGACGTGGCTATAGTAAAAATAGTGGAGTCTAAAAATAAAGTTAAAAGAAACTTTGTAGTAACCAACGATGAAGGCTCAGTTCCTTATGTCAGATTTCTACAGGAATATATTAAGCTGAGACTAAGGAATGCTCTAGATGAGCGTTTATTGTATCGTTATGAAAGAGGTAAATGTGTTAATCAAGTAATTGGAAAGCACACTATTTCAAATGTACCTAAAGAAATTGCGAAGTTTTTGAAGCTTGAAGACATCAGTAGATGCACTGGCCATTCTTTTAGAAGAACGTCAACTACGTTCCTTGCCAATGCTTCGGATGTCGATATTTTGGACTACAAAGGCATGGAGGTTGGAAGTCTTCTTCGTTCGGGGGGATGTATTGCTGAATCCTATAGTAATAAGGTGAAAATTTCAAAGAAGATTTTACACGAAATTCCTACCAATATTTCCTCTAATGAAGTAACAGTGAAAATATGAATATTAACGTAGTTAAAGGTGATAACGATACCCCAACAACAAATTTAAAAACTGTTAATTCAAGTATTATTCCTCCAATTTCTTTTGCTAATTGCTCAAATTGCACAATTACTTTTAATGTTAATACCTAACCTAGTTTTTTAAAATATTTTGTCATAAATTAGTTACTTTTTATAAATAAACCTAATATTTCCCACAAGCATATTTTCTTTTTTTACTCTTACTTTTTTGTCCAGGCGCTGAAAATATTACTTTGTAGCTAGCAACGCTTAGCAACCAGGTAACACGAAGGTTCTCTTTCGTTATCATTCGCGTTGCTAGGACCACAAAGTTTTCTTATTTATACAGTAGTAGAAAAACAAAATAAATATTGAGGAGTTGACTTCACGTCTCATAAACAAAGAACATAAAAAAATCTTAATAACGTAAATCTGCTGACAATATTGACTATACTTACATCATAAATGTCAGAAATAAATTTGACAACATTATTCGAGTTTTCATCTAAAATTCCAGCTTTGGAGTTCTCGATCACACCGGACATGGCCTGATAATGGTTCTGCAAATAGTTCGGGTCCCCAGGTTTGACGACTATGGCGAAAATTATGTTGATGTTGTTTTGACGCGCCACGTAGTTTATCTGGGAAACTGAAGGGTAATCGTAAATCAGACCTAGAAAAAAAGAAAACATGTTTACTTAAATTAATAGCTATTTGTGTATTAAGAGCGCAAAGTAATACATTGTCGCTCTGAGCGAGATGTTTGACGCGCGACGCGTCGCGAGAGCGACAATGTCACTTTGCGCTCGAATTACACACAAGATTTTTTCTACAACCGCAGATTTTATAAAATAATTGGTACAAATTAATGATCACTGATATAACCTCATATTTGACAGTTCACATTTTAAAACGTGCAAGCATCATTTTCCGCTACAGATGTGTGTTATTGTAAAAATGTTTTTTCAGTAGTAGGTATTTACTGCAAAAGAAAACAATAAAAAACTATTTAGTACCCTTTTAATTAGTCATTTACATATTATTGTATTACGTTATGATTTAAATTTCTGTGTAACAATATCTAAATGTTTTTGGAATTCTTCTAATACTTCTTCCTTTTTTAGGGGTGAAAAACCAGGCGAATTACTACTCGGTATTAAATGTCTGTGTTTGATAACATATATTATGTAATATTTTGAAATGATTTTATTCATTCTTTTTTTGGGAATATTGTAATATTTGGTCGAAATTTGTAGTAGACTCTTCTGAATGCTGTTGAACAAACCATTTTTCGAAAGATATTGGTCGCAGTTCTCAATTAGCGCAGTTAAGTATATTAAACTGGAATGGCGTATTTGGGCATGGCTCAATTCTTTACAATTACATATTTTATACTTTTTAAAACTGTCCATTATCAGATAATTATTACAATCAATTTATTAAACACCAATAGCTGTTTACAAAACTTTTTGATACGTTAAATACTCATTTGTTTATTTTTCTTGACAGCAGCGCAAGCATGGCCGCCTATCATATCTAAACATAATACTCGCCTGTGTTATGTGAAAGCTATAAATATAATCAGTTTGAATCAGAAAAAAATAGATTTCTACCACCTTTAGTAGTACAAAATTAATAAAAATAAAAGAAGGATATCGACAAACCAATTTTTAAACTGTTTTTCGTAACTAAAGTTGGTAGTTTTGTATTTTATTTAAAGCGATAATTTGACATCAATGTAATTTATAGATAATGCGAATTGTTTACTAAATATACATTTCTACTATCTTTAGTAAAATAAAAAGTTTGGAAAATTAGAGTTTGTAATCGTAATAACTATTTTTTAATTACTTTCTATAACTAAAGTTTGTAATTTGCTTTATTTATTACTTGATTTGTCGTAATATGCATAGTTATATGACGTAGAATATAAAATTCAATTATTTATAAAAAAGTTCATTTTTACCACTTTTAGTGGAAGAAAACACCGTCAGAACGATGTATAGGGACTTTCCGAATATAAACTTTTATTATTCTGTATAACTTAAGTTAGTAATTTGCATTTTACCACTATTAAACATTCAACGGAACATGCAAAGGTGAAGTAGTTAATAAAAACAGATTTAATAAAACCGTGGCTACTATACCAATTTATTTTATTGTAATAATTATTGTAATATGTATATACATTTAGATCTTTATATAATTATTACCTAAATCTATATAAGATCTAGTCATTTTTCTTATTATTTACAATATTAAAGGTAAAGGTGCAATTCTCACAATTTTTAATGACAATTTCAGATGAAGTTTCTACTGTTCAACGCCTACTGTGGTGTCAAATTTGACGTTTTTCTATTACGGTTTCCTTGATAACTCAGCGAGCGACAAAGTGAAAAAACGCTTGCTCCTCGGAGAAGTGCAACTTTGTGTTTTGTTTTTGAAGCGCAAACATGGTACTTTTCGAGCGGTTGTAGAAAAACTCTTTTAAATATAATATAGGTATTATTAGGGACTATAAGGTTGGTTGATTTATTTTTCTAAAAATGGTAGTACTTTTTTATAAACACGTGAAAAGATTCATGTAGATAAATCGAACACCCTATATGTTATGCGCTACAACGAAGGATCTTTTTCTCTACTTTTAAATATATATACAGTATGTCCACGAAAAAGGTGTTGAAGAAAAAAAACTTTTTTATTTTTGATTTTATCGAAAAAAGCATTTGCTAAAAAATTTTCATTTAAGAATAAATTGGGATAGAAACATTTAACATATTTTATACGGGGTGAAAAATTAAAAAAACCCAAATGGTACAAGAGTAAAGTGCATTTATTTGATAAGATATGGAAATAAGTTACTGGGAAAAATTTTCAAAATTAAAAGGTGTCTCTTATACCAATTTTCGAAAAAATCGGCCTTTTATTTATTTGTGATAAAATTTATTTTAATGCCTATCAATTTAAATTTTTAATATCAGTTTTATCAAATTTTTTGTTGTTAAATAACATTTAAAGCTGACGTTAGGGGCTAATGAATTAAAAAAAGAAAGTGTCAATGCTTGTCACCAACGCCTACTAGTACAATAATGAGTTTTAATTTGAAAAGTTAAAAAAAAAATAATTTTTATCATAAGTTAATAAAAATTTTTTTTGAAAATTGATATAAAAAATCTTTTTTTTTTTGAACAACTTTTCCTAGTAACTTATTTCCATATCTTCTCAAATAAATGCACTTTACTCTTGAACCATTTAAAGTTTTTTCAATTTTTGAGTACCGCGTTAAAATTTGTTAAATGTTTTTATTCAATCTTACTTTAAAAAGTAGCAAATTTTAATTAAAAGTAGTTTTTTTAATAATATTAAAAAAAAAAGAATTTTTTATATTCAACACCTTTTCCGTGGACGTATGGGTGTCCACGGAAAAGGGTTAGTAAGAAAAACTTTTTTTTTTAATTTTATCAAAAGGATTAGAAAAAAAATTTTTTAAATTTTTAGAAAAATTTAAAATTTTATAGGTGTTTAGTTGAAAATTAAAGGTGAAAAGTGCATTTATTTGCAAAGATATGGAAATAAGTTACAAGAAAAATTTTCAAAAGTAAAAGTAATTATTAAATTTTCAAAAAAACCCCAACTTATTTTAATTAAAATTTCATTATCAATCAACTAATTTAAAATTTTTGTACTAGTAGGCGTTGAAGGGCTTTATTGACACATGGCTTTTATAATTCATTAGCCGCAGTATCGTCATTTAAATGATTAAAGCAAAAAAATTTGTTATAAATTGATATTAAAATAAATTTAATAAAATAAATAAAAAAATTTTTTCAAAAATTTATAAGAGACTACTTTAATTTTGAACAACCCGAACTTTTTATATTTACAAATAAATATTTTTTTTGACCTTTTATTTTTTAATTTTTACCCCCGTATAAAATATTTAAATTTTTTCTCTCATTTTAAAGGCAAAAATTTTTACAAAGCTTTTTTTGATAAAATAAAAAAATAAAAAAGTTTTTTTTTCCCCTTTTTCATTAATTTTTATATATATATATATATATATATATATATATATATATATATATAATATATATATATATAAAATATATATATATATAATATATTAATTAATTATTTTTAATATTATTTTTTAACTTTATTTAAATTTAAATTTTTAACCAAAAAAAGCCGTTTCATATTAACATTGAAAAACCGGAAACAATAAAATTTTTTATTTGCGATTTGGGGGTTTTTCTGACCAATTTTTTTTTCTTCGATTAAACATTTTGCTTGTAATAAAGACTGTCGGTGAATAGAATTTTATTTAAAAACTCTGGATCCTGCTACATAAGCCTAGCTATATTCAATGCATACTCAGGTCGATCCCGCATGTTTTGTTCAGAAAGATTTTGGAAAGAAATAAATTCATAAGGATGAAATTTGTAAATTTTATAATATATTCCATTAAGTTCAGATGCCGCATCTAAAATTGATATTTCAAGATTTTCTAAAATTATTAAAAGTTGTTAATGCTAGTCCAATAGAAAAAGTATAATAATTATCCTGGAAAAATGAGGATAGCCAAATCTTTCTTTTCATTTCGTGCTACCAGTCATTTTCTTTATTTTTAAGGATTTCCGGTCACTGAACTTTCTTACTCTGTTTTTAATAATGTCTAAAGATGGTATATAATAAGTGATATTCCCTTTGCACTGTCGTCACATTATTATTGTTGCCTTTAAAAAGACGCACAATAGCTTTTTTTGTTCTTTCGAATAGCCCATCGACAAGAAAGCAATATAAATTATTCTTAGTAGTGTAAATGGTATACTTCAACTAGTACTACTAATAATAATTTATTTTTTCAATTTATATTTAACTTAAGCTAAAATATCTTAGAGATGGTTTGCTTAAATATCATCAACATATATACATTATTAGAAACCATAAAAAAAGATCTTTCGTTGTAGCACGTAAAATACAGGGTGTTCCATTTAAAAAAACTGAAGATACCTATATTTTTCCATTTTTTAATGCAATATTTTTTCCTGATAATCTCAAAAGATAATTTGGAAAAAAACTACAAAACATTTTTTTCTACCTTTAAAAATAAAGGCTTCAGGTGCCACGTAAATATAATCAAAGACGCTGTACATTTTCGGGACGAATTTTTAAAACAAATTTAAATGTGCTAAAATTTCAAGGCTAATTAATTTTGGCGATACAGGAACAAAACCTGTTAAACAACCGAGTACCTGCTGTGTAGGTGTCGCCCTCCATGTGACACTGTGCATCGTTAGGTTCTATTACACCCCCCAACTTCCCATCTCCTGCGATGTGAGAGACTGCATCAGTTGACATAACCAAAAGATGTCTGGCATTTGGTCTCCACCTAAAAATTTGACACCATAAATACAGGTCTATTTAAATTAAGGGTCTACCAATGGTAACTTTAAAAAATTTTTGTTGAGTTTACACGCCTGATTTTAAAACAGGGTGGCCAATATATAACTGACGTTTAATTGGGATTTTTGATACAGGATATGTAGTGATTGTTTAAAGCACATGTGTACAATTCATCATGGAGCGCTACACGATCCACAACGCGTCCTTATTGTTAAAACGTTTTACAAAAAGAGTCGATTGTTGCAACTATTCGGAATCTACGACGAGATTTCGGTCGAAAAAGTGCCCAGTGTCCACCATTCGTCAGGGTAAATTTGAACAAACAGGTGAGGTTGACTTGCCAAGGTCGGGCCGTGTTCCTGTTCGTACTCCGGAAAATAAAGAGAGTTGTGAAAGTGGTGGAGGCCCTGAGACATCACCAGACATCGTTCTCAAGAACGGGTATTCGTCGCACATCATTAGGCACTATTTTACATAAAGACTTGCATTTGGGCCATACAAAATTCAGTTAACCGAACTACAGCCTAGAGACCATGAAAGTCGCCGAAATAACACAATATTGCAGTTTAATACCCAAAATAACGATTTTTACCACAAATGATAAGAGGATGAAGCCCACTTCGATATGAACGGATTTGTTAATAACAGAATTGTCGTATCGGGATTAGAGAACCCTCGTTCACCCATCAACAATACATCCTCG
>JAHBCN010016843.1:0-19019 GCA_019359885.1 Listronotus oregonensis | reverse complement strand
TAAAATATATTGTAAATAAAACAAAAATTATACTGTACACATTATTTCATTTAAACAAATTACAAATTATTCCTGAACTTTTGGAAAATCCGCACGCCGCTGTCTTTTTATGAATAATATGCCATGTTTGGTTTAAATTTTCCTTACCGACGCCGTACTGTCACAGATACGGTTGCCAGACTTTATTTTTTACGTTGCCTGTTTGGTTTTACCTAAACCAAAAATTTAACAATTTTGCAATTACATTTAATTGAATTATTCGTTCGCTTTTAAAATTTTTTTTTAAAACTTGGCACGGGGGCTAATCAGATTGGTTTTTTAAAAAGTTATTTTACTTTTTTTCTGTAAAATGTCGGGGACCAATAATTGATTCCCTTTTAAAATTTACATGGGATTTTCAATGTTCTGCTCGGCGACAAACCCAGCCGGTATTCATAAAATTTTTTAAAAAAAATAGTTTTTTTACTCGAAAATTTACGTTTTTCTGTGCGCGTGAATTAGACTTTCAACGACGACGTCCGCGGTCGACAAAGCGGGGGGCCGCATTGACAAAATAGCAGCGGAGCTACTGCCGCCACATTGTGTCCTTAAAGATCGGCGTATGGCAACAACTACAACTTTTTACTTTTTGGGCCCTTTTTAAAAAAAGGGCCCCATGGTCCATCAACCTTATTCGAAATTGGAAAATAGACTGGGGACCCGCTATTTTTTCCAAGTTCTTTAACTTTGAAATTTTGGAGAAAACCAATATTTTAATTAATTTTTAACGCTCCCCACTTTTAAAAAAGTGTTTTTAATAAAAAAGTTTCCTAATCGACCTATTTCGCCGTCAGAATCTGTCATAAAATTTGGTACATGTATTTCCTTGACATCCTATATAATATCCTTTATTTAAACCAACATTTACACTATTATTCAAGCTAGTCTTAATTTTAGGCTGGATTTTCCATTTTGAAATTGAAGGATGATGCCTGGATCACCTATTTTCCCGGCTCCTGACCTTTAAAATTTGGGAAAAAAAAATATTTTTTAATTTTTGACGCTTCCCACCGGGTTAAAAGCATTTTAAATATTGTTGTGCTAATCGACCTATTTTGACACCAGGTCTGTCATAAAATTTTTTACATTATTTCCCCGACATTCTTTTAATATCCTTTATTTAAACCAACATTTATTCTATTATTCAACTAGTCTCAATTTTGGTGGATTTTTTTGCATATCTGTACCCTTAAACGATAGAGATGCGACATTCTATTCATATATATCTTTATATACAGTTCCGATCTAAGCTTTCCACATCGTCATATGAAGATACTTTGTGTGTTCTCTTTACTTCTCAATATTCAAAATTTTTATTTTCCTGTCTTAATGCCTAAATTTTGTCGAAAAAAATCTAATTTTGGGGTTTTTGCATAAATAAATAAAGTGTTGCCTTTTAAACATATGTTGAGACGTTTTGACTTATAAATATTAATAAAATATTTTGTTGGCAAAAATTTTTTCTTTAAAAATAAGGACAATTCAATAATCACGATGAAGGAAGCAAAGAACGTATTGAATATTAAAAATAAATTCTTAAAAAAAAAATGTTATCTTATGTATACAGGGCCTTCCCATAGAACTGAAACAGGCCGTATTTGAGGTTTTTTTTGTATTTAAAAAATTATGAAATAGCAATCTTTTGTACTTTTTCGGTAAAATAAAACTACCTTTCTCTTTTTTAATTAAAGCATTTTAAAAGGGGGGAAGTACGCTTCTACGAAAAATCCGCTGTTGTCGCGTTGTCGCGCCTTTATTATTAGCTGTTCAAAAAGGGAAAAAGTATTTTGACATTATTACCTTTCTGTGTTATACTTTATAGTTATAAATATAACAAATATTATTCACAGTTTAAAAAACAATGGGGATTATTTTTGATGTAATTAAAAAGGGGAAAAATTAAGTTAAATTTTCATAATATATTATCAAGTAAATGAAACAGAAAGATATTAACCTTTACGACAAAATAGTATCTGTAGTAACCATTTTCCCCGGGGTTTTTGGTGGATTTTATTGTTTCGAGTACAGAGGTTCATTCATCGCTAGGCAGACCCTTAGAATGTGCGTTTATGATGCCACGCTTATACCAAATCGATGCTTTTCCAGTTAAACTAACAGCTCATTGTTTTTATCTGTCAAATGTGTTAAATAATTAAATGCACGAACGCAATTGTTTTCATGGCAACTTACTCTATGAGTAAGATCACCTCAAGTGGACCCCGCATTTTCCGCTTCATGATGAAATTTAGGTTTATATATTTTTTTATGGAGAAGACATTATCGACAATTAAATACCAAAAGTTTTTTTTTTTTTGGATTTTTTTAAAAACAGAAATTTTTGATTTTTTAGAATTTAATACTCTTATTTTTAAAACAGTAAAACACCTGGAAAATATTTATTTATTATCAAAGTTTTTATTAACATTTAAATGAACAAATGCAAATTTTGATGATTTCTTCTCCGAATAATGAAAAAAATAATTAATTATTATTTATAGTTGTATATTCACTGCTTGCAATTAGTTTAAATAATATATTTTTTATACCAGCAAATACACGATAATAATCTTTTATGTATTAACACTAAAATAATGTTGTTTATTGACAATAAACTATCCAATTTTTCAACTTTATGAAAAAAAATGTATGAATTGGTTTAGTTTTGACTCATTTTTAATAAATTTTCAAAATATTACACATATAAAAATATATTGTTAATTTTTTGATTAATTATTGTTTTTTAATTAATAAAAGTTATAACATACATAAAAAATAATGACAATAGTTTAATTTTTAATAACAAATAACAATTAACAAATATAGTTATTTATGATATAGGTGTTAAAAGTACAATTTTAAGGCACAAATGTGAAAATTTGCAGGATGAGCGAAGCAAGTTTTGCAACTCACATGAGTCCCTTAAGAGGTACTTTAAACACAAATATCATACAATATTTTTTCTATAAACGCAATAATGCAGTTAAAAATTAAATTATTTAAAAATTGGAAGATATAGTTTTATATAGCATCGTAAATAAAAATATTGAAGTTGGCATTTATTAATGAATTCTAACAACCGTTCTTGATGCATCGATCCATTTAAAGAGATAGATGAAGCGGCCAGTAGAGCATCGCTGGATTTACTGCCCAGGAAATCTCGTATAAAATATAATATTGCCTACAGTAAGTACATGAATTGGTGTAGGGAGAAAGGTGTTACTGGAAAATATACTGAAAATGTATTCCTTGCATCTTTTGAGGAAAAAGCAAAGATTTGAAAGCATCTTCGTTAAAGTCGACTTATTCAATGATCAAAGCTATGCTACGCATAAACAATGGCGTGGATATCAGTTAATTTTTTAAGCTTATCGCTTATTTAAAGCGTCAAGAATACCAGCCCAAAAAATCAAAAACTCTGAGCAAAGCGCAAATTGATCAGTGTCCGAACTGTGCACCTGTTAGTGAATACCTTCTGATAAAAGTAGTTACCATTTTGGGAATTTTTAGTGCCTGTCGCAGGAAGGAGCTTTGTCAGTTGACTCTTGACGACTTGGAAGATATGAGCACTTCATTGATGATTCACATACGAGATACTAAAACCAAGGTACCACGAAATTTCACTATTGTTGAAAATTTTCATTTGGATTATTATCGAAAGTATATGGCTCTTCGTCCAGTAGGACATCGAGGTCTTTTCCTAAAATACGCGAAGGAAAAATGTATCTGCAGCTTCCAAATCCGATCCTCTATATGTGGCATTGTTTTCGCCGTTCTTCAGCGAGCTTACTTGCCGATGCTGGAGCAATTTGACGATAATTAAGAGGCATGGGGGTGGAAATCCTCTACTGTTGCTAAGGGATACATCTAAAATTCCTTGGAAAATAAGAACTCTGTTGCCAGAAAATTACTTACAGTGAAAGCAAGAGCAGCAGATTGTGCCTCAACGTCGATTGAGAATGCGGTTTTTTCTGTTCAATCCACCTTAACTACGGAGAATGCTAAAAATGTGGAAGGAATTTGTTTTTCAAGTTGTTTGCATTGTACAATTAATATAAATGTTAATAAATAAATAAACGATGACGTTACTTTACAAAATTTGACATTTCACTTTTAACATTAGTGCTTTAAAGTAACATTTTGAGGCATCTAGATAGTGTTAAAAATAAAAATTTTAACAATTTTTTTTTCATTATTTGAGAAAGAAGTCAACAATTAACATTTAGTTAATAAAAAATATAATAATAAACAAATAATTCCCAGATGTTTTACCGTTTTCAAAATATGTATATTAAACAACAAATCCTAAAAATTTCGTTAAATTATCTTTATTAGTTTTTTTGTAATTGATTTTTTAATTAAAATCCGCAAAATTATTATTGTAAAAAAAATAGTTGTTAAAATTTAAGTTTTGAAAACTGTTTTGCGATTTAATTGTTTGATTATCCGAAAATATATCGAATTCCGATCAATGGAAAATGGGTACGAGATAATATTACCTATCTAATCTATTTTCTGCAATACTATTTATTGCACAGTGCTTCACTGATTCATACAAAAGATCTGTTACCTACACAGAAAAACAAAACAAAAAAATTAAACGAAAATGAAAAAAATGTGTTTTATATTATTGAATTCGCTTTGAAATACTGCATTTAGTAATGTTATGAATGTGACATGTTCCTATTTTAAATTTTGAGCTAGGGCAAAACGAGCTCTCTATCAAGAAAGTTTAAAAAGATAAAATAAAGTTTATATTCATCTAAAAGTAGGTAAAGTATTTAGAGCGATTTTAAAATGATCATGATACTTTAGAAGAGAAATTAAAATTTATCTTAAAAATAAAATTTAGGGTTAAATTAATGAATTCCGACGTAAAATGATCTGTAGAAACAAAAAAACATATACAGGATGTCCCATTTAAAAATAAAATTTCCTGTCGGAAAGCCTGTCATATATAAATAAAAATAACGTTTGTTAGAATTACAAGCCAAGAAGAAGTTATCACAAAAAATAGACGTGATACAAAATTTAAGATCATCATTTATTTATCTATTTATTTAACAGGCTTAATTTAAAATAGACGCACCACGATGGCATAATAAAAATTATTGAAAGGGTTATCTATGCTATGGATAATAATTTATGTCCTTGTGCAACGCTATTGGACCTTACCAAGGCTTTTGACTATGTCAATCATTCATATTTATTAAAGAAGCTTGAGTTTTACGGGATAAGGGGATCGGCTTTGGATTTGTTTAGGTCCTATTTAACGAACAGGTTTTAGGCGGTTAGTTTACCCGATGAAAGCTTAACGGTTCTAAAACACAAAATCTTATTTTTAACGGAAATAACAATAACTCAAGTGTAAAATTACTGGGAGTATTTTTGGATAGTAGGTTGAATTGGTCTCACCATACAGAATATCTGGCTAAAAGGCTCAATACCGTGGTTTTTATGATCAAAAAACTTGTTGCTTTGACAACTCTTGAGACTGCATTAACTTTTTACTATAGTAATTTTCATAGCATTATATCATATGCGACAGTGCTGTGGGAGATTCGGTGGGGAGTGATAGGATTTTTGTAATTCAAAACGAGTTGTGCGGGTTCTGGCAGGCGTGAATGAAAAATCTTACTGTAGACCCTGGTTTAAGACACTTAAAATCATGACTTTACCATCGCTGTTTATATTTAATTGTTTATTGTTTGTTAAAGAGAATAATTTTGTTTTGAATTTAGATTTTCACAATTATAATACCAGAAACAAACATCATTTGGTAATACCATTTCATCGACTCTCCAGAACACAGCAACCTGTTACTTTTACCGCCATTAAACTTTTTAACGTACTGCCAGATTATGTCAAGGACTTAGACTTAAAGAAATTTAAGCCTAAGATAAAGATTTTTTAATTAATCAAGCTTTCTATAATTATAAAGAGTTTTTGACTTATAATTTTTTGGATTTTTAATTTATATGTTTACATATTCTTGTCTTTGCTGTGTGTTTTATTTGTTATTAAAAAGACTAGATAGTATTTTTGTATTCAATGTACTTAGTATCCTTTGACAATCATAAATGTATCTTGATATGTAACGTGTGCTAATAAATTTATTTATTTATTTATTTAAAAAAGCTAGACAGCTAGAAGATGTAATAAAGGTAAGAACAGACATTTAATCTTGGACAAAAAGAAGATGCAAGTGTTATTAATGGTTATTTAAAATTTGCAACCGTCCAACGCTTTTACCACTCTTAACTTTCCCCGATGTAAGTTTAACAGGGAAATATGGAAAATGCAAGGGGGACTCGATTTTCGAAGGGTAATGGCTCCCCGAAAAAAAGTTGCGTTTGGGGGAAAAAGTCATCCGACCATGCAGGTATTCGACAAAATGCCGGCGGTTGCGAGAGACGAGCGAGTGCGTGCTATGACGGCGTTGCCATGGAAACCGTTCATCGCTGGCGGCTCTACGGGTTTATTGATTGTTGGATGGGACAGTGGAGGAGAGTTTTACAAAAAAAGTAATTTGAATTGTATTTTTTTTTTAATGGAAATCAAACGGTTTTTTAATTTTACAATGTTATACAGTATGATAAATAAAACATTTTTAGTTTTGGTACTAATATATTAATGTTATTCCGACTTACATGATATTGGTACCTTAAACACTGCTAATTATTTTGAATTACATATATTTTCTGTATAACAAAATTCTTAAGTTGCTTAAACGATTTAACGATAATAAAATTTTGCCTTATCTCAAAATTGTGATGAATGTTTGGATTACATGATTACATGATTACATGATTATATATACTAAATATATCTATCCCTGTACATAATACAGATAAAAAATGTGTGTTTGTTAATACTCATTTTATTAACAGTATTCGTAAATATAAAGGGTGTCTCAAAAACAGAGTTTTCATTGCAAGTACCTTTTTTTTAATGAAATGCCCTATAAATTTTGCCAAATTTTGACTCTACATTTAATTCTACATCAAAAAAGTATATTACACTATAGGCCAATTATTGCTGGTTTCTAAGATAATTAAGTAACTAATAAAGAAACTAAATTGGTCACTCTGACACTAAAAGAATTATTTTAAAATAATTATGACAGAAAATAGTACTAAAAAACGGTCAGTTGTTTAAACATTTACTATAGGATGATATGTTGGGGTTTTTTAATTATTACATGAGGTAATCAGATAATATTACAATTATAGGTCGTTATCTCAAAAAACCAGCAGTAATTGACGTATCGTGTATTATACATTTTTGATGAAAAATTGAATAAAGAGTCAAAATTTGATAAAATATACAGGGCCTTCCATTTAAAAAACGTACTTAACAATGAAAACTCTGTTTTTGGGACGCATTGTAAATTAACCAATACTGTTAATAAAATTAGCGTTACCAAATACACATTTTTGATTTTAAGTTTTTTCGTATCATGATCATGAGCAGAGGTATTTACTGTATGAATAGATTTGGACACCCTACATAAAAATTACATGGGACCTTTTTTTGTTCGAAATGATGTTTTACGTTATAAGTATCTATTTTGTTATTACCGGATTACCGTTAAGAAGTTTTGACATTTTTTTGAAATACCAAAATTTGGATATGTGGGATCTATTCGCAAGAGTCAAAAACCCTCTTCCAAAAATTTTAATATATTGAAGAAACATTATCAATTTGAATAAAATATGGTTTAATTTTTAATTAACTCTTGGTATGTCATACCTTACAAAATTGGTCAGTTATGAATAACTTGATGTTATCCATATATGTGCTTTAAAAATATTTAAAAAATTGGTTTCAATCACTGGCAGTTCTAGGGTTTTCAAAATTTTTATTTAAAACGTTAAACGTAAGTCCCATACCATAAACACACCAGATTGGCGTCAAGAGGTATACTTGGTTAAAAAATTTATTTTAAATTTGCAAATAAAGCGAGAATTTACGGTTAAAGTCGACACTTTTGGCGTGAAATTTAAAAATTTATATCTATAAAAATATCAAACAAAAGCGACTTGAATTTTAATATGTTTAGTGCAAATATTGGACATTATGTCGAATTATTTTAAAATTTAAGCATTGATAGTTTTTTCGTAATTAAATATAATGTATAAAAATGTGGTCTCAAAAAAAAAATCAAAAAATTTTATCTTTATAAAACACTCAATAGAAATAATAGGACCACGATTTATATTTCCAATTATAAAACTTTTGCGATGAATATGGTGATAAATCCATTTTTTTACTTGAGGTCACATTTTTAAGTTAAAAATTAAACAAATAAATCTTTCCAAAACAAATTTTCTATTTATTATATTTTTTTCGTAAATTTCATCAAGTTTCATGGTTTAATTCCAAATAAAAAAAAAACTTTTTTCGGACATTTTAAAATGATTTGTTTACCAAGGAGTTCTCCTTAATGCCGATAGCATCTGGTATATATTTGGTGTAGATTCATATCAAACTTTTTAGATAAAAAAATTTAAAAATCCTAGAGCTATCACTCTCCACTTTAAAAAAATATCATAACGTCCTGTCTTAAATTTGGGATATTCTATATAAATATCTCTTTCATAGAAAAGAGCGCGACAGGTCGCAGTTAGAGACTAGCTTCGTATAATAATTAAACGCTAGCATTATTAAATAATATACACTATTAAAGATTAATAAACAGGGATATAGGTTTTAAACTAGGGCAATTATTTATAGACATCCCAGCATACAGTTTATCAAAATTTTTAAGTCTTCCAACAGATATTTTAAAAAATCTATATTTTCTTTATATAACTAATTTCCACCAAGATCCTATTACAACTAAAAAATAGGCAAATTAATTAGGTAAAAATATTAAACAAAAATATATACTTTATATCTAAAATATTTTCTTTGTTCCGCCCATGGTTCAAAGCAAATCAGCTAATGTACTGTTCCGCACTGTTTCAGTATACAGTTCAGGCAGCTTTCCTTTCCGGCCTTGTGTGGCACATCCGCCTTCATCAACGGCTGGAAAACACGCGTATCTGCATAATATTTATTTTAACCCGCTGTTTAAATTGCTCAGAACCTAAATTTAACTCAAAAGGTTTGCTAATTAAAAGAGGTTTTATGTCATTATATTTTTGAAAATTCATATGGAAATTACCAACATAGTTCTTATTAAATTACAAAATATTTTTAGGATAATAACTTATGTCATATATACATTTATTATTTAATTATTATGTAATCTACCTAATTTAACTTAAAAGGTTTACTATATAAGGAAAATTCCTTTAATGCTATAATATTTCTTAAAAATAACATTTGAAATAAGCTGACATTGTTTAATTTTTTGTATTTTATTTTTTCTTAAAGCATTTTAGCTATATGTTATTGAACATACATTTTACATATTTAATTGTTACGTGATCAACACCTTAAAATACCTTATAAGATTTACTTATTAAAAGGTTTTGTTTATTTCACAATCGTCCTTTATTTGTTATTTATTTTTAACATAACAGCTTATGTTATGATCTACATTTATTATTTAATTGATAACATCCTTATTTAACTTAAAAGGTGTACTAATTAAAATAAGTTTTATTTATGTCATAATATTTTTTTAATGCATATGAAAATTACTGATATTTTTATTTATTGTTTTACTTTTAACATAACAACAATTGGTATGACATACATTTATTATTTAATTTGAATGTGATTAGCTCTTCCTAATTTAAAAAGTTTACTAATTTAAAAAGGTTTTATTTATGAAATCTGTTACTTTACTTTCTAAATTACTAAAATTAGGACTGAAAAGTTTTAATGCAAAGTTAAAATAACTTTTACACTTTTACAAAAAACCATTTTTAAAGTACAAAATCTAAATAAGAGGCGATCTTTAGCCATCTGTCAACCGGATAAAACATGTTTTATCAAATATATAATGTAAAAAGGGTTTCGCCATTGGGTTGCTATAAAATTATGGTCAAGGCTATGATAAGTTTTAGTTACATAGTCACATTTTTTAAATACGTTTACGCATCTGCTTACTAAAAAAAGTCAATCCCATTTAAAACTATATAGCCTAAAAATAATGAAACCGTTAGATTGCCTAACCAGATATGTGGATATTGTAATTGGCACCTATCTGCTAACCAAATAAATTTATAACAAAAATGAAGATAATTTTGTATTGCCTGCAAAAAATATCGAATTAAAATTGCTAGGCTTTAAATTTATTATTTTTTTTAATTTACCAAATTTACAGGAGATTTATTTATGAATTTGACAAGGAAAGAAATTGGTGGATATTATATATTGAAACAATGCAAAGTGTACCAAAAATTAATAATTTTGTGTCCAACAACCCAATGTTATAATGCTGCCAATAAAAATACAAGCGTCACTTTTTCATTGGGTTTTTATAGAACTTACTGCAATCCAACTGTGATTTTCCAACTATTTTTATTGGCAATTTGCCCAACGCTAATTGAAGGACATTAAAATCCAAGGGAGAAAAAGGCACCTTACTCCTAAGAATGTGTATGATCTTATTTTCTCCCTTTCCCTCCATTACTTTAAAATGATTTTTAATATATAATTTTCACTTTTTTAAAGTTATTTTGTTATTACAAAACCAAAATATTAATTATTAGTCGCTCAAAATCATTAAAGATTGAAAGAAGAAGCGCGAGGTTTAGTTGTTTTGCTAAGATTTTACAGTTTAAGTTGTTATTATTATTTGCAGTAAATGTGCAATTATTGAATTCTGGAAAGTAAACATTCTGAATAAATTAGCTCTGATAGTGGGGATTATGTTTTTAAAAAGATTTTGAAACAGAGAGGATAGTTACATTTATTCTTTGACCGATAAAATCCCAAGGACAATACAAATATTTCCTGTCTCGAAAGTAGATAAAGACCAACAATGTAAGAAAAGTAATGAAATATTTGATCTTTATGTACTTCTTTGACCGAGCTAAAAATGTATCGCTTTGAAGGGATTGTTTTGCTTATTGGAACAATATTAAATTTTTGTTTTCCTTCCTAAGGAGAAAGAACTTTCTTTTTCCAAACGAAGGAGAAAAATACCAAAAAAGTAGTGAAATAAATAGGTTTTCATATTAGTATACAAATCTATTCCATATATTATAATGCTAATAAATACCAATGCCAATGTCCCAAAAGCTACGTCATCTACCTATAATGTATTCTACCTCAAACTCAATTTATCTAACATGAAAATCATTCGTAGCTTCGACACCCATCATCGCTATGGCGTTCCCCATTGATAGTGCTGCATTAAGAGAGGGAATGACAGTCAAACGGAAATTAAATGATGATTTAAATGTAAAACATTGTACAGGAGGAGTGTAAAATACGAGTACAAATATTTATAACTAAGTCTTTACATCAAAATATTCAAGTAACATAGAAAATGCAATGCCCAGAATTATTTATTGAATTTTAATGAAAACTTGTAAACATATTTGCTATCATGAAAGTATACGCTGATAAAATTTTGAAGGCAATCTGAGCCGTACTTTTTTCGTAAAGCGTTGATTGAGTAGTGTTTTGGGGAAGATACATAAGCTTATGGGAAGTAAAAAGACCGACAAATGTTTTAGTCGCTTCGAGCGCTAGCATCGACCATCTGTTTAGGAAAACATAAACTAAATAATGATTTATTGATTTATTTAAAGAAATATAAAAAGATTTCTGTAAAATTTTTATAAACCAACGCGTATGCCTCGTAAACGTAACCTACCATCGAAAAGCCGACGTTGTCAGATGTTGTGAAACTGAACCCCTTGTTCATTCTCATGAAATTCTTTTACTGGCAAAAGACAATGGAACTAAAGATTCCATTGATTATCTAAAAATATCAAGTGAAATTATGAGCAATGTCACAATGTTTATGCTTAAACATTTTAATGCAATTTTTGATAAACATAAATGTGAATTTGGGATAAAAAGTACAATTGGGGAACAATCATTATTGAATATAAAAGGCGTTTACGGTAATTGGTAAAATTCATGCAAGAATTACAAATTGTATATTGTTGATATTTTTATTAATATAAAAGTGTTTTGAACATTACGATGGGGAAATTGAAAGTTTAGCAAAAACAAAAAAATTAGGCAGTAAAACCTACGAAAAGCCCCATAGAAAAATTAATATTTTAACTTCTTAAATTACCACACATGCACGCGATTACTTTTTGAGATACAGGATGTTTTGAGCTTTTAAAAATACCCATGCTTTTATTTGTAACTTAAAAGAAAAAGCCCGTTTCGGATTTTGTTAACACATTCTTTTTATAAGATTTTGTTTTTTTATTAGATTTAAAATTACACGTTTTTTGTTTTTATGACCCTCAAAGACGAAACGTCAGATTTTAAATTTGATAATACTAACTTGAAGGGGGGAAAAAGGGTCATTTAATTTTAAATATTTTTTGAAATAAGCACAGAAAAAAATAAAACGATTTTACAAAATTTCTGTTACGTCCGGTTAATTCCCGAAGTGTACGGATTTTTTCAAATTTCAGAGAGGCATTTTATTGGTCATAAATTTGCGCAACTTTGCCCCCATTTACTTAACCGCCCCTGTATCTCCTGTGGTTACCGAGATCCCCATACTTCGACACGAATTTGAATCATCCTGCAATCCTGTATAAAATAAAAGAGTTTAAAAGCCTATGTAAATTTTAAATTATTAATTCAATTTTAATAAGCAAATAATATTCAGACTTATGACCATTTTTTTTTGTTAGATGAGGGCTAAAAACTAACAGAAAAATTAATTTCCCAGATTCCTAAAACAAATAGAAATATTAAATAATTCGAAATATCATGTATTTTTTATTTTAAATACTTATTTCACTTCAATACTCAATAATTATATTTATTTAAATTAGTTTGTCATTATATTTATTCGAGGTTTTATTAGGTATTTTTATCATATTTATGTTTATAAGTTGTGATAATATTTTAATAAAGAAAAAGTTTCGTTATTTATAAATTTCAATTGTTTTAATAAATATTTTTTAAACAAAATGATTTATGAAGAACTAGGTAATGATGTTTGTTGCATCCGCATTTTAATTTGGATTGGTTATATATAAGGACTAGTTTCTTTGTGAACCTTTTTATTTTTTGCGACTATTGGGCTAAAAATTGTAGCCTCAATAAAGGGCTTAATAAATACGTCCCAAAAAATAAAAAGATACACAAGGAAACTAGTAATTAGTCCTTTATTCTTTATTCCCACTAAACCAACAGCTCAAGAAAGAATTACTTTTGGAGACACTGTGCTGTACCGTTAAGGTAAGTTAAATCTTTCATCTTAATATTTTTTCTCAAAAATATAGGCACATAGCTATTAAAATCAAAAAGTTGAAGGGGAGTGTACTTTTAGGCGGGTCACTCTGTACCTAGAGCTGAACCCAATCAACGGTAAGCATAATTAAAAAATAGCTTTTAAATTTATCAGTCTTTTCTTTTCTTCTCAAACTGAAAATAATTAAATAAAAAATGTATCTAAGCACACAATAATTATACATGGTTAACATCCCGTAAAGGGTAAGAAATTTCTTTAGATCTGGCAACGCAGCGTGTAGCGACAAAAACCCGATTCTATTTTATGTCTTTAATAAAAATTTTAAAACCCAGGCCACCACTTAAATTCGGCCGTTGTTTACACAAACGCCGTAAATTTTATTGGGGCAGCACCAATCGATCACGCTTTTTTCGGAATCACTCGGCATCAGTCCTCACTCAAAAAGGACGAAAGATGCTATTTGCATTGGTTTAAAAAAGATAGAAATAATTTTTGTCGCGAGCCACGTTTGTTTTCATAGGCATTAGGCATCTTCCCAAAACACTACTCAATCAACGCGTAAAGGCATTTTGTGTTATATAAGGATCCAATTAATATGAACATTTTTACTTAATACTCAATGATTTTTTTGTGTTGGATTTGTTTGGTTCCATTTGTTTCATTGCATTATCATGCCTAGAGTTCGCAGACGCGCTAATTTCACCTAATTTTTCGAGTTTGAGAGAAGTCGAATAATCGGGTAACTTGAAGCCGAATTTTCTTTTAGAGAACTCGTTAATCGGGTAAATCGAAACGAAACTACAGTAATGTTGTTGAGCGTAGTTCCAAGAAGGCCAAAATCGACAAGTGAGAAGTACTGGACGCCAAAGATAGACTACAGAGCGACATGATCGGTATTTGAGGCAACTAGCGCTTAAAGATCGATTTTTTACAACAAGGGCAGGTGCGAACTATTAGTTTAATGCTGTCGGAAGGGCAATAGCAATGGGAACAGTTTATCGCCGAATAAACCAACCACAACTAACCACAACAGCATCGTCGGCAATGATTGGTATGGAGTAGGAAAAGACTTGAATGGAATACGGAATGAATCTCAATCGTATTCAGCAATAAATCCAAATGCTGTTTGGGCACACATGAAGAGTAAGAAGGAGGCGTGGTGAAAGACGAAACGTCCAATTTTCTTCTAACGGCATATTCATCGCACTGTGGGTGTTATGGTCTGGGGTTCCATTATAGAAATAGTTATTTAATTATTAAAAATTTGGCACAAAAAACTGATAATGCCACTTTTACACAATTCGATATTAACATATTAAATCTTATTCGTTATTACATGTAAATAAATAAGATATATAATCTTATAAATACCAAATAACAATATTCTAAAATTAAATAAATAACTTAATCTATATTTAAACATTATAAACTTCATCAAGTCCTAGGTCTTCCTGGATTGTTCCTAGGACCGATGCTGCATTACCCCGTTGCACAGCTAAACCAATTCTTTGGATGATGAAACTTCGAGATTTTTTGCATTGTATTTTTTTGCAAATTTCATTAATAAAACCCTTAGCCTCATCACCCAAAGGACCAAAAGTTTCAACAGCAAAAGGAATGAAGATAAAGCGTTCTTCAAGCTCTTTATATTTCAGATGTTTTTTATTCTCGGCAATACGAGCAGCCGCACCTACAAAATTAGAAGTTTTGTCCAGATAGGATTTTGCAAGTGTATGGCTGCAAGTAGCGTCCCAAAGTAATTGTTTTCCATATTTCCAGGGAATTAAGGTCATTCCATCTACCCGTTTTCCATCGCTTCTGCAAACTCCAAAAGGCTCTAATACAGAAGGATTTTCAGCTAAAATTAAAGCTCTTTTGATAATGTCATTTATCTGACTATGTCTAGAAGAACGCTCTGCGCTTTTTTTGCAGCTTAACCCATGTAGGCCATAAATATCAGCATTTTCGCCGCAAACGCAGGTGTGCTCTCCACACACAGGCAGACCAAGTCTGAGAGCGATGGAAATATGGAATGTTTTGTTGTCTAACAAATTTCCCAAGGACGAAGATGGAAGTGCGTTAATCCAAGCATTACTTTCAGGGGCCTAAAGAGCAAGTAGACGTGCCTTATCTTCACTTGTCTGGCACATGTTTGTAATATATTTGTGACGAGCTTGGCAAATTAAAAAGTCAAAATCTTTCTGTTTTTTTGGTAATTCTTGTGGTTGATTTTGAAGATTGCAAACAGATAACCATCTTACAAAACAATTGCTGAAATCATTATCTATTGTCGCAAGAATATAGGAAGGTAAAATTTTGGAAAGTAAACCTGACACGTCATTGATTGAACCTAAAGGCAGAAATAAAACAGGGTGGATGTATCTCTTATTCCAAGACCTCCAAATTTTACTGGAAGAGTGCTTTGTAACCAAGAATTTAATTTAATATCACAATTTGTTATGTCTTGAACTAAAGTTTGTAATACATTATCAAAATTACAAAGTAATTCTGGAGATTTCCAACAAGGTGAACATCTTAACAAATAAAACATTGAGGTATGGCAAAGGAATATTTTAGTAAATAATAGGAAATATGTGAGTCTATAAATTTTAATTTGGTACTAAGAGATTTTAAAAATTCTGTTTTTTTATTAATTGAGTATTCAATTTCATTTGACGAAAAAGCACCTCCTAATAAATTAAAATTTGAAATGGGAATTACTGACAGATTAGGAACAACACTTAAAAAATTTGATAGTATTTTTGAATGATCTTTAGATAAAACAGTTAATTCACACTTATCAAAATTTAAATTTAAACCCAAATCTTTACTTCCTTTGATTATTTTATGAAAATTATCTAAAACCGATTTTGGGTTTCCAGCAAGTGTACCGTCATCTAGCCAAAGATTTATTTCTGTATTTAATGATAAAATAAGTGGATGAATTGCTAAACTAAAAGAGCTGGTCCAAGAGGATCTCCTTGTTGGACACCTCTTTGAGAAAAAATATGTTGATCACCGTAAGAAAGTAACTCGGATTATCATAACATTGGGCTATAAATGGTAAAAATTCTGGAAGATATTCGCTTACTCGTGATAAAATTGTTTTTCTATTAACCATATTAAAACGTTTTGATAATCTATTTTTAAAATAACTTTATCTGATTCGTGAGGATAAAGAAGAAAACGACGTATTGCATGTATTGCTGCTTCTGCTCCGCATTTTGTTCCAAAGCCAAGTTGATATGGGCGAAAAGGTTTCTGCTTTTCATAAATACGAGAATATTACCTGAAGCTAACCGTCGAAAACATATTCCTACTGCTATTGGTCGAATACTCCATCTTTTTTATTAAAAGCACATAGGTTTGCTCCATAAAAAAATTTACATTGTTTACAGCAGCAGTGTTCATTCTAGGTAGCATGACTGCCCAGCGTTATATCAACGAAGTTTTGCAACCACATCAGTTTCCATTTTTAAAAACAGCCATAAGTTATTCAAGATCGAAGGTGATAAAATTCGGTTTTTCACAAATATCTCGTCTTCTATGGATTTATTGATATTTACATTTCATTACTATTTAGTATAGGAACATTTTTTCCACTACTTTCAGACATCTGCATACCAAAAAAATTAAATCCCATTTAAAATATCAAGCCGATAGAATCTGAAAACTGTTGTTTGCCTAACTTTTTTTGGTCATAAGTGTTTGGTTGCCAGGTATAAACAAGTAAGTGGATTTTGTAATTTGCACCCATCTGCTTACTAAATACTTTTTTGATTCTAAAATAAAGATAATTTTATTGCAAACCCGGTGGTCTAGGGTGTCTGCAAAAAATCGTTCAGAAATCAGGGTTGCCAGGCTTAGAAGTCAAATTATTTAATTTTAAATTTTAAAAATTATTAGCAGCTACAAATTTTAGAAGAAATAAAATTCGGTGACAGGTTTACGTGCTCAAGTGTAAATTTTGTAAAATATACTTCTTAAAATGAGATAGGATACAGCGAACAATTGTAATATTTTTTTTATTTTAAATTTTAGAAATTGACAAAGGCATTATTTATCATATTAAAGAAAAAAAATTAAAAGTCTGTTACTACTGTCATAAGAAATAAAAAAAGGATTACAAAATAATTATTGTATAAACGATTTAATTGTGGCATAATTTAAAAAATAATTCTTAAATATGGAAAACAAAAAAAAAACACAAAAATGAAAGTTAAACAACGATAACCGCTAACAAGATCGGATATTTTTAATTTTTCGCCTTGTTAAACGCTGATCCCATCGGCAAAAGTATTCAAAGGGATAATCAAGATAATTCGTTTGAGTTAGGAGAAATTACCTAGGCCGATTTGTGGCGATATTGACGACACGCAGCTGCAAAATTTTGAACTATGATTTTGGTGTTTTTTTGTAATAAATTTAATTGTGCTTTTTGTTAGCTGTGTAAAAATATAATTTTTTCAGCATTTATTATCAATATCGAGTGCGTTATTTTCGCAAATAAAATATTTTTTAAAATACTTGGAAGTCGACTTTTAAACCTTGTGTCTTTATTTTTAAAATATTTTCTAAACCATTTTATTAACAATATTAAAAAGTATTTAAAAAAAAACAGAATAACACAAAAATGATAGACAACACATACAATTACGCACATCGCAAAGTGACCACAGGTTACGATTATATGACACGCATTTGTTAATTTTTGGGACAATCTAATCTGGATTTTAAAGTGCTAACGTACAGTGGGTGCTTTAATAAAAATATTTGTCAAATTTTGACTTTTTTGCCACTTTTTGTAAATCGCTTTTTTTACCTTGTTTTACTTTTACTTATTATAAATAAAGCACAATATTTATATTTTACAAAAACTTACAAAATAATAAATTAACTAGAAATTTAATAAATTTAAACAAACTTAAATATCCTCCCATACAAATTTAATATTTTATTGCGGTCCCGTTTTTTTCTAAGACAGAGTAGCCTTTCAGGCATCGAATGGACCAAAGACCAGTAAGGGTTTTCCAATAAGAGGTGTTATTTTGATATTTAAAGAAAAGTGCCATTTTTTAAAATAAATGATCGGATATTTATTACATTATAAAGAGGGAGGTATGCCGTTAATAATAGAAAATAACATCACCAACCACCACGAGCACGTACAGGGTAATTTTCGTCAAATCAATTAGCTGCATGTCCTCGATAGCCTCACGACTCCATCTTTGAGGTCTTGAATCGACGTTAAAGTCTGTTGGCGCAGACCTTTCTTCATGGCCCCAGAAAAGTCAGTTCAAATCACAAGATTTGAGGCCATGATCACTCTTCGAGAGATAACAGGGTCGGGAACTTTCTTGTAAAAAAACAATGGTTTTGTTGCTTGTTGAAAGTAAACGTTGTCCAGATCAATACCATGCAATTCTGGACAACGTTTACTTACAAGCAACGAAACCATTGATTTTTTACAGGAAAAATTCCCGACCCTGTGATCTCTCGAAGAGGTGATCACAATTGGCCACCAAGATCTTGTGATTTAACACCTTGCAACTTCTTTCTTTGGGACCACGTGAAAGAGAAGGTCTACGCCAACAGCCCAGCGTCTATTGAAGACCTCAAAGATGGAATT